>CATIVE010000123.1:0-88622 GCA_949628195.1 Phasia obesa | reverse complement strand
GCAGATTTTTTACAAAAAGAAATAAACTCTTAATATTTAAAATTTAAAACCAGAAAATAAATCAAATTTAAAGTGTAAAATTTCGTAAAATAATTTTAAATTAAAATCTTTTTTAAACAACCAAAACAATAAAATAATAACAACATACTCTTAAAAGTAAATAAGTGATTAAAGTAAAAAAAAAAACACCACCAAATTAGCCTTACTCTTTTTAGTTTTGCAACAAAAAATACTCAAAATCTAGAAAACATAAACAAGAGCAAGTTCCCTTTGATATAAACAAAAAACTCAAATTTTTGCAAGTGACTATCTCTTAAAACTCTGTGAGTGTATATTTTTTTTTTTGATCGAGTTGTATGTACAACAGACTGAGAGTTTAGCAAAATTCATCAGTTCTCTTAACAACAGACACAGGTATTTAATATTTCATTTATGCGTTTCACTCGTTTATAATAATAATTAAAACTACTTTAATAAAACTACTCTAATTCAATACAAATATATTCAAATTTATTCTATTATTGTATTATAAAATAAAAAAAATATATATATATTCTCGATAAAAAACAAAAGTGCTTTATTTTATACTCAAATAAATCAAAGTGAATTCAAAAGCTTTGGTTTATTTTTTTATCTCTCTCACTCTCTCCAAAAATATAAATACAGTCCGCTAAAGAAAAAAAGCAACAAAAGAAAAATTTTCAATATTTATATTTAAAAATTTTGCAGTAAATAAAAATTACATTTTTTCTGTTGCTTGTGCAAAAAAAAAAAAATTTTACCCTCAGAAGAGCAAAAACAAAAAAAAAAAACAAATTTGGTTTTACTTTATATAAAACTATAAACTTTGCAAAATTTTTAAATTTCTTTACATTTGGAGTTTAAATAAAGAATTATAAATCAAGTGTAAAATTACATAAAATAATTTGCAAAATTTTTAAACAAACAAAACTTTAATTTATATTCTCTTAAAGGTTAATTTATTCTCGTATTGCAAGTTAAAAAACAACCACCAAAAGTGCTTTCTCTCTTTAAATTTGAAACAGAAATAAGTTAGATACTAAAATAAAAAAGTACTCAAGTTCTATTTAGTTTGTAGTAAAATAAACAATAACAAGTGCAGTTTCTCTTTAATATTAAAATACAAACTCAAATTGAAAAGCTTTTGGCAAGTGAATTAAATATCAGTGGGTGTGTTGATCTAGTTGCGTTCAAGACAGATTGAGTGATTAAAGTTCATCATTTATTTCTCTTAACACATAGTACACAGGTATTAATATTCCATTATACATAATTTCACTTGTATATAATGATAAAAATTAAAAAATAAAAGCTTTTGGTTTAACATTTCTTTTTCTCACTTAAGTTTCTCATAAAATAAATACAGTCCGCTACAAAATAAAAGCAACATTAATTTTTACAAAGAAATTTTAGAATTTTCAAAATATTATCACAAACAAATATTAATATTTAAAAATATCCCTTCTCACAAATAAAACTAAATTTAATAAATTAAATATCATACTTGTTTTATTCAAATTTAGTAGTGATCAGAAACTTGAACGTTTAAAAAATTTTCAGTTGTCCATACCTGTAGTGCAATTCACTAACTTTTAACGATCTAACACTTGTTAAATATATCAACATGTTTATTTGCTTGCACTAACGCATTTACGATTCACTAGCAAATGAAAAATACAAAAAAAAAATAAATGGCAATGCTGCTAAACAAAATAGCGAAAAGTACAAAGAGGAATGAAAAATAATAAACAAAATATACAAAACTTTCCACACAAGTGCTTCTTTTGTTGTTTGTTTTTAATTTTATTCCTAAAAAATTGTTTAAATTCATTTTTATAAGGTAGCTAAAATTCATATGTATGTGTTTTAATTATAAATATTAATTATTTAGTATATTTTATATTTACATCTAATGGCCGACTTTATCTTTCGATATTTTGATAAAGTAAACGACACAAAAATAGTTGTAGTTAAATTAACAATACTCGACTTGCTAAGAAAAACAGCTGATTTATAACAACATCAAATGTTATTAAAAAGCATTTCTGAATAGCAAAGTCTTTCGTTTTGTTGTTAAATTTTTTTAACGAGTCAAGAATCGTTAAAATTGAATAGTGAATCGCACTACTGAGTTAATTAACATCAATAAGTAACTTACTCTTTCAATCAGTGTTACCATTGATGTTTACAATTATTGCCCGGTGTATATAAAAAAAATTTCTCGCTCCAAAATTATAAACCAATTTTACATTTTTATATTAATTTTAAAGAACAATATATAAACAAAAAATAATAATTTTTTAATTAGCTCTTTAAACTCAATAAAAAAAAAAAAAAATTATAAAAAACCCAATTTTAAACGGAGAAAATAATAAGGTTGTGAACGTAAGTTACTCGCTGGTAACTCTGTTCACAATTACCCTTATTTAACCCTATCAGAAACATAGTACATTTATTTAAACTAGTAATTTGAAAATAAATGTTAAATATTTTTTCCTAATTTCTCTCAAGAAAAATTTAAAATTGATGACATTTATTATAGCCTCATAAAACCCAAAAAAGATACACGCGAATCCTAAATTTTGTTTAGCTTTCTGCACACTTTATCTTTATACTAGAACAAATCTAGTGTTTTCACCCTAAAGCCCCGACTCTACGAAGTAGTTGTAGAAATCTACGTCAAAATTTAAATATATACATATAACGCTAACGTGTTACCCTAATAACATAGCTCAGTCTCTTTTCTCTAAAATAACTCGTTTTAAGATATTTTATTAATTTTAATTTCGAAAATGCCCATATAACCCATCAGTCTACTTCCCGATATTCTGCACAACATCGCAATAACGGTCAAACTTTCGTGCAAGACGAAGTAAACAGCTGTGTCAAACTACCTCCCTGTGATACTGAAGTTTTTAAAGGTAGTTATGAACAATGGCCGTCGTTTCGAGACATGTTTACAGCAGTTTACATAAATCACACAAAGCTATCTCTCGTCACTAAATTATATCATCTTCGTAATAAAACTACAGGCGAAGCAGGTGCCATTGTTAAAGGATATTCCCTTTCTCACGACAATTTTGAGTTAGCATGGAATGCGCTAAAAACCCGCTACGAAAACAAACGTGTTCTAGTAGACAATCAAATAAAAATTCTCTTCGATATACCACCAGCAACCAGAGAGGATAGTGAATCGATTCGTAAAATCCAGTCATCAGTGAATGATTCCTTGGCTACAATCAGAACTCTAGGCGTTGAAGTAGAAAACTGGGACCCTATTCTAATTCCTTTGATTTACACAAAGCTACCCGATTTTACTCTTTCACTTTGGGAACAATCCTTAACGTCTCCTCGTGAACTTCCAAAGTGGTCCCAAATGTCTCAATTCCTTATCGATAGGTATGAGGCAGTAGAACGCCTTACAAATATAAAGACGTCGAAAAATTGCTTTAGTCTCACAAAGTCACAATAATCAAATGTTCAAGCATACGTATCCCAAGATAACCTCAACGAATACTCTTGTAAATTATGCAATGATAATCATTCTTTAAGAACTTGCCCAAAATTCAGAAGTTTTTCGGTGCAACAGAGAGTTGATTTCGTGTATAAAAATAAATATGGCAATAATTGTTTAGCTCAGTCTCATCTTAAGGCAAATTGCGGTAGCAAACACACTTGTCTTTATTGCAAGAAATCCCATCATACACTACTCCATATGAAACAAAAATTTCCGAACTCAGCTCAAAAAACGGAAAACTTGAAACATAAAGGAGTGGAAAATGAAACACGTGATTTATATCTAAAAACTTTCTCTAATCAAGATTAGTCTCAAAAAAATCGAACTCAAGATGTTCTCCCACATACATCGAAGCAAGTTCAGGCAAATTGTTCCACAAGTAATGAAAACGTTCTATTAAGAACAGATTTGATGCAAATAGAACACAAAAATCAATTTTCACTATTAGAGCTCTTATTGACCCCGGTTCGCAACGATCTTTTTTAACTGAAAAAGTTCGAAGCCGACTCCAGTTGCCTTACCAGAAGTCTCATTTCGAAATTGTAGGGATTGGAGGGCAAAAACAAACAGCCACAAAAGAGTGCGAAATCGTTTTATTTGCGAAAAAATACAATCTCAGAATCCCAATTAAAGCTATTATTTTGCCAAAAGTAACCAAGCGCCTTCCAGCATATACATTTGAAATTCCCTGCTCAACTCAGCTATCAGAATTAGATTTGGCAGACCCCACCTTTAACAAATCGTCTCAGATAGACCTGATACTAGGCAATGATTACGAAAGTTTGCTCAATATTGAAGGTATCAAAAAAATGTTTGCGGTCAAACCTCGGCTTATAATACGGTTTTTGGATGGGTACTTAGTGGCCCCTTAAAAACTCAAACTGTTCAATCTTTCACAACGTCGGTTTTCTCTTCCGATGTTTCAGAAATCAACACTGTTCTTAAAAATTTTGGGAGCAAGAGGAAGTACCTTCAACGCGACCTAGCTCGGTTGAAGACGAAATATGTGAGAATTATTATACTCAAACAACTACTCGACTAGAAAATGGCAAATACGTAGTAAGATTGCCATTCAAAAAAGAATTTCCTGAAAAGGTTTTTCTTGGCTCATCACGTTTTATTGCTTTGGCTCAATTTGTCAGACTGGAAAAATCTCTTGCTAAAGATCCCGAGCTTCAATCTCAATACAAAGAAGTATTGAATGAATATGTGACTCTCGATCACATGGAAGAAACTTTGTCTCATGAAATTATATTGAATGGAAAATATGGATCTTTTTACTTGCCACATCATGCGGTTGTTCGGCCAGAACACAAAACTACGAAGGTACGAGTCGTATTCAATGCCTCCAGAAAAACAAAATCAAATTTCTCGCTCAATGATATTCTTTATACTAGCCCAATCCTCCAAAATGATTTAGTAACAATAATTCTCAATTGGAGAAAGTATAAGTATGTGTTTAGTGGCGATATTCAAAAAATGTATCGGCAGATAGACCATTTCAGAAGATCTTGTTCCAAAATGAAGAAAATGGCCCAATAAAAGATTATCAACTAAAAACAGTAACTTTTGGAGTAAATTGTGCGCCTTATCTCGCAATTCGCACTTTGCTCCAGCTTGCCGATGACTCAGAAGCTAAATATCCCAAAGCTGCTTCCATTTTACGTATTGAAACATATGTTGATGACATTCTCTCAGGTGGTTTCTCCATAGAAGAAACTGTGGAACGTCAGATTCAGCTCATAAACACACTCAAATCTGCTGGCTTTCCTCTTAAAAAGATAACTGCAAATAATCCCAAATTGCTCTCTCACATTCCTAAAGATGATTTGTATGACTTAGACTTTCTCAGATTTCATGAAGCAAGTTCGGCTAAAACCCTTGGCATTAAGTGGAATGCGTTAACAGACAAGTTTACATACAATTATTCTCCAACCGATCAAACTTCAAAGATTACAAAACGTCAAATTCTCTCATCAGTTGCTAAGCTTTTCGATCCTGCTGGATGGCTGGCCCCCATAGTCATCAGAGCAAAAATTCTCATGCAGCAATTATGGTTAGAAGGTTTGGATTGGGATGATGAGGTGTCTCCTGAGTCATTACAAAAGTGGAATAGTCTGGTGGCTGATCTCACAGAAATAGAAAAAATTTCAATTCAGCGGTGGCTACAATACACACCTTCAGATTTTATACAAATACATGGCTTCGCTGACGTATCCAAAGCTGCATATTGCGCTACAGTTTATATTAAAAATACATTTACCAATTTATACTCAAAATACATTTACTCAAAATACATTTACGAATTTACTAGTTGCAAAATCTAAAGTTGCCCCAATACAGACTGTCTGCTTACCGCGCTTAGAACTCAATGGTGCAGTTCTCTTAGCCAATCTCGTAAAATATGTAATAACTTCGTTGAATTTTGCAAATGTTGAAATACATTTATGGACTGATTCCTCAATAGTGCTAGGATGGTTATCAAAACACCCGTCATCATGGAAAACATACGTTTCAAATCGTATTGCTCAAATTCACCAATTAGTACCAGATGCAACATGGCATCATGTCTCTACCCATGATAATCCCGCTGATCTAGGTACTCGAGGATGTAGGCCCCAAGATCTCGCAAACAGCTCTTTGTGGTGGCAGGGACCAGCGTGGTTAACGAAACCTTTATCAGAATGGCCAAAAAGAAATCCTTTAAAAATCAACAAAAACAATATTGAAACTCAAGCGTTACATACAGAGATTGCAGACAATGATATTCTTGAAAGATTTTCGTCGTATAATAAAGCTTTAAAAGTTTTAGGTTACAATTTCAGATTTTATAATAACTGCTTCAAAAATTCCAACTCTTGTACTGAAAGTAACCTAACTCAACAAGAAGTCAAATTTGTTAAATCTCGACTGCTTTTGCTTGCTCTAAAATCCTTTTATTCAGAAGAATATCAATGTCTTGCGAATAATCAACCAGTACCAAATAAAAGTAGTCTCAAAAATCTTAACCCATTTATTGACGCAAACTCATTACTTCGAGTAAATGGAAGATTATCTCTATCATCTCTTCCATATAATGAGCGTCACCCAATAATACTTCCAGGTAACTCTAGAATTTGCCATTTGTATCTTGAATATTTGAATAATTTTCTTCTGCATGCAGAAAGTCGACTGATGTGCAGAATGGTACAATCAGAATTTAACGTCTCAAGACTAAAGCCAAAAATAAAAAATTTAATTCGAAAATGTAAGCCTTGCATTATACATAAGCAACAGAACTGCACTCAAATAATGGCTCCACTTCCTCCAGATAGGTGTAACTTTTCTCTCCCCTTTCAGGTTACAGGTATAGATTTCGCAGGTCCATTCGATCTCAAATTGTCTTCCCTTCGAACATCATCTACGGTAATAGGATATGTCAGCGTCTTTGTTTGTTTCAGCACAAAGGCCATACACTTAGAAGCCTGTGCGGATCTTCAATCAGCAGCTTTTCAGGCGGCATTTGCTCGTTTCGTTGGGAGGCGGGGCCTCCCCCAAAGGGTGATTACCGACAACGGGAGAAACTTTCTCGGAGCCAGCCGAACACTTGAAAAAGAATTTGCAACATTCATAAAAACTTCAGCAGAAGACATTGCCCAAAAGTATATTTCGCATGGGTTTGAATGGAAATTTATCCCTCCTTATGCTCCACACATGGGCGGCCTATGGGAGGCTGCCGTGAAAAGCTTTAAATTTCACTTTAAGCGAGTTGTAGGAGCTCAAATTTGAAGAATTTTCAACCATTTTAATTCGAATCGAAAGCGTTCTCAATTCTCGTCCAATCTCAGCTCTGTCCGAAGACCCTGCTGAAATCACTGCGTTGACTCCTGGCCATTTTTTAAGAGGCGCCCCTTTAACAGCTTTTCCAGAACAATCATATGAAAACATGTCTCTCATTAATAGATGGGAAAAGTTAAAGGCAATTCACCATCGGTTCTCCATGCGATGGAAAAATGATTATCTCCAGTCTTTACAAAAGCGATATAAATGGAAAAATACTGTTCCAAACCTCAAAAATGGAGATCTGGTTGTAGTTATGGATGATCTTCAAGCCCCTTATGAATGGCGATTAGGTCGAATCGACACAACTTATTCAGGGTCAGATAGTCATGTTCGGGTAGCTGACGTTCGTACACAATCAGGAATTATTACTAGACCTATTGCAAAATTATGTTATCTCCCTTTTTTAGAAAACGAAAATTCCAAACAAACGTCAAAATTGCAGACAACACATATCAATTAACTATTATCTCAATTAACATATTTACTAACTCTCACTCATACTTATCTCATACACTATTTCACATAATTTTATATTTTTCTCATATTTTTAAAAATCTCAAACTTATAATGGTTTTTGAATTTCTTTAGCAGATCCATTAGAAGACTAACCGCCACAAGAGTGCCAGATTCCAGCAGTAGCCGAAGCCAAAATGTCAATGACGAGCACCCTCCAAGAGATTTGGAGGTCTATAAATGCATCATATGTGATAGCTTTCATGCACTGAGGTTTTGCCGCAAATTCCTTAGAATGAACCCTCAAAAACGAAGGGAAATTGTCGGCAGGCTCGGCTACTGCATGAATTGTCTGGCACGAAGTCACAACACGCGGTCGTGCATATCCCTGGATACGTGTCGAAAGTGTTCCCACTACCACCACACTCTGCTACATTTACAACCACATCAACAAGAGAGAGTATCTACCTCAATACCATCTCGTCAACCTCGTCAAAATCAACATCCTCCAAATCAATATCGTCAAAATCAACATCGTCCAAATCAATATCGTCAGAATCGACATCGTCAACATCGTCAACGACAGCCAACGCAACAGCATCAAAATCATCAACAACAACAAAACATCCAAGAGCCCCCACAACAGCCTCAACAACAACCTCAATCCGTTCAACCGGACACTCGTATCATCGCCGCTGCTATACAATCGTTGGCTTCAGTCCTCTGCAGCACAGAAAAGGGGCCAACTGTTGCCTAGAGGCAAGGCCGGCGGCATGTCCAAACTTGGACTTAAATTCTTTTTTTTTATATTTTTACTTACCTTTTATTTTACTTACCATTTGTGAGATTTGAAAATACTTACATTTAAATAATTTTCTATACTTACCTTTTTTATACTTACCTTTTTTTATTCTTACCTTTTTTATTCTTACCAATGTATCTAAAAAACAACGTAATGAAAAATATGTAAAGTTGCCAATCTGGTAAAAAATGAATTATGAACTTGCAGTTGTCAATTTTTTAAGTTCGTGTTTTATGAAAGAATTAAAGAAGTTTTAAAACCTTAACTTTAAAAATATGTTTTTAATTGGTATCTCATCATCAATCGAACAACATCGTTCTAAACCCTAATACCCTAATATTGTATAACCCATTGTGAAATAAAAGAAAAACTCAACTCAAACATCAAGCCTTTTTCTTACAAAAGAAGAAACTGATTTTCCGGAATAAAGGTGAGAAATCTAAAACCCAAAAGCCCAAATAAATAAATAAAAGATTATTCACCCTTAATCTCTCTTTTATTTACATCCCAAAAAAATTATAACTTCTTGACGAGGAATTATAATTTTAAACTCTTTCTAGAGCCCAGCAAACAAATTTCCCTACCATCAATACAATTAATTAACATTAATTGTTTTTTTTAACAATACCCAAATTGTTCAGGGGGCAATTAACCCATCTCTGCATAACCTTTACCCACCAATAGGGTTACTACCCTTTTGCTATACACCGCACTACCTGCAAATGACAGATAGATTCGCTTGTCCCTTTACCCACCATTATTGTTTCCTCCATTATGCTATACACCGCCCTACCCCCAAGTGACCGACATATTCGCTGGGCCCATAGAAGGTAGTTCAGTTACTGACTTCTAAACATAACCACATTCACCACCTCAGAATGGAAAGCTATTTCGCTAGGACTTGTTGACTTAGCTTTTCGATATGCTTGTGCAAGTAAACGTTTGGTACTAAATTCAAGTTAACAAAATGTTTATTAAACAGATTAAGTGGTATTTTAAATTTAATTATTCTTTTTTATTTGTAAAAGATATCAATATTTTACAAGTTTTTTTCAATTTAATTAAAAATATAAATATATAAAATATTTTACAAAGCACGACTTCAATTTAGCAATACAATTTAGTTATTACCGTTTTCTAAAATTAATTATTTCTAAATCACATTCTTCACTGTTTAAGATACTATTTTTCTAATGTTGTTTAATTCCCCCAATTCTTAATTGTTTTTAAATACATGTTCTATTTTCACTTCTTGAGTATTTTCCTGACCAACTGGCTAATTAAATAATCTTAAATTTCTTTTGCACATTTTTTACCTTTTAATTTATTTCAATTTTTCACAAACTTAACACACAGAGATTCGTATATCGACTGACCCTTTGTGTTTATTTCACATTATTTTAGATTAAACAATGATCAATGGGTTTTGTTGTTCTTTGAATAACGGGATATACTTAAGAGAACTGATGATATTAGAGACAAAGAGAATATTTGTCGTAGAAAAAAAAAATGGTTTTCTGCATTACTTAGGATTACAGAAAATACTAGCGAATGGTAGCTACCAATTGTAACAAGCTAACATAAGATAATAGTGTCTGTAGAACGATGTAGATATGGTTGGGTATGACACATCAGTAGTCCCAAGTGTAAATTGTGTAAACGGGCTAACTACTTCGCCTGTCGGTAGTGGCGATGGATCCTAGTTAATCCACTGCGTACACAAATGCCACAAATACATGAGAACATGCCACCATTTACATAACATTTGCAAAGTTTGCCGCCGTTAAATATTTTTTACGAATCGTTGCCGTGAAATAATTGACAACAATTGCCGCCGTCTACAAACATTTACCGCCGCCAATAGCAAGTGTACAAAATACAAAGTTTTTTTAGTAACATCCAAAATAACAACATCCAAAGACTGGCCTATATTTCTCAACTGTGGAGTTTGGTTATTCCAAAAGACAGAATTTGATAAGATTGCAAAAAACTTTACATGGCCGGGCCAAAGATTCTGTAATGTCCATGTTAATTTATCCCGAAAATATTTCGGCAATTATTGATAAACCTAAATTTAATTTTAGCCGTCTGGAACTTTTAATAATTGGAGAAAATTAATTTAATATTACACCAATTTTGTAATGCGCTTCGCTACACCCATCCACAAAAAATACAATAAACACTTGGAAAAAAAGTATGGCCAACCAACCTTTAACTTGAAAACGCACGCTATTCTCACATCTAAAATGTTTTAGTTTATATGCGAGGTACGACGCCTACTGTTTTCAACCAATCAGTTTTTTGCTAGAATAACACGATAAAACATTATGGATAGTTAGCAAAATATTAAATAATTAATGTTTAAATTCCCAAAAATTGTATATATAATAATTAACTTTTTATGGGAGGCACCACTCCCACTATTGTAATCCAGTCTGCATTTTGTTAGACAATGCACATTACTCTGAGGTTTAATTGTGCAAACTTTTAAGACTTTACCTATTGTCGTTCTCCAGGCACACGATAATAGTTTTTCACTTAATATGGGAGGTAACACGCCCATTGTCCCAATCCAGTCGGTATTTTGCTTGGCTATGGACATTTTTCTGAGGGTTACTTGTGCAAAGTTTCAAGACTCTAGCTATTGTAGTTTGCCAGCAACAAGAATAATTTTTCACTTTGTATGGGAGGCACCACGCCCACTATTCAAATTCAGTCTGTGTTTTGCTTAACTATGTACGTTAATATGATGGTTACTGGTGCGTAATTCTAATGCGCTACCTGTTGCAGTTCCCTAGATACAGGATAATAATTTTTCACTTTGTATGGCAGGTACCACGCCCACTATTCTAATCCAGTCTATCATTCCCTAAACTATGTATGTTAATATAGAGGTTACGGGTGCAAAATTTCAAGGCGCTACTTATTACTGTTACGAAGCTACACGATAATAAATATTTACTTTGTTTGAGAGGTGCCACGTCCACGTTGAATAAAAAAAACTACCCTATTTTATCAACCCTATATCTACAAATTTCAGAAAGATCGGTTCACTGGTGTAGGCAGCTATAGCTTTCCGAAAAACAAACACATTTTGTGCTTTATATATATAGATAATAATAATTTGTTTTGTTTTATTTTACCAATGGAGCCTGCATAACTAGTTTTATATGTTGTACTAATTTGTTTTTTTAAATAAATGTAATTAAACACATATGTATATATTTAATGCATTTTTGGTTAGGAAAAATTTTTGAAAATACGAAAAGGGAAAAAATATATCCAGCTGTTACTGAAGGGCGTCTAGAAGTTGCCTTTATCAAAACAATACGAATGGGCAAAGTATTAGGTATCAATTTTGCCATTTCCTACAGTGGAACATATTGCCACATGGGATGGGGATTTAGCACGTATTTGCAGTTATATGCCACAACGTAATATGACGCCTACAAATGAACAGCAACAACCGTTAACACGCAGGGTGCTGCAATGAAGGTTAAACCACTCGTCAGGAATGTCATTACTGCTTGGGTAACGATGAACTTGCCAAATGTAAACCTTTTACAGGTCTTGCAACAAATGTTAAATGGGAGCACGTCAAACTCGTTTTTATCACCCAATTTTGCATCAAGATATGTCCGCAATAACATCAGCTAAATTCCAGAACAACCTTCTCATGTTCTGCAATGTCATGAGAACAAAGATTATATTAAATTTATTAAAATTTTTCCAGTCATGTTACATGGCCCCAAGCGAACTTTATCAGTATATGCGTTAATCGATGACGCATCGTCAGACTATTTTATTTCAATTTCGCCAAGGCAAAATATCGGTAGCAGGCGATATACAGGAAATATTTTCCCAGGTGTCTATTATCCCTGATGATCAATGATGATTTTTTATGGCGCAACGGTGATAAAAATCGAGAAATACAAACTTACGTAATGCAATCAATGATTTTTGGAGCAATATGTTCCCCATGCTGCGCGGAATATATAAAGAACTATAACGCTTATAAGTTTGAAGCAAAGATGCCTAGGGGCGCGAAAGCCATAATTAATCATACATACATATGTTGACGACCTAGTGATCAGTTTTGGCAACCTAAGTGAAGCCTTAGAAATAACTAGAGAATAAAGGCAGCTGCAAACTTTAAATTAAGAAATTTTTCATCAAATTGTTTAGAGTTAGAAGCAAACCTATAAAGGTAAGTTAAATATACTCGGTATGAAAAAGAAAATAGCACAGATAAAATTCTTGGGTTGTATTGGAACAAGAAGACTGATAGCTTTAAATTTCACGTTAAATACCACAAAATCGCCTACTTTAAACATAGTTATGACGATATTTGACTCATTTTGGTTTTTGGAAAATTTTACAATAGCTTCCAAACTGCTTTAACAAAAAATCTTGAAAATTGGCTTTACAATGGGACAAAAAATTGCCGCAACAAATTCTAACCCAATGGAATGCCTGGTGGAGAGCATTCAAAAGGGTAAAACAATTTTCTATACCTCGATGATATTTAAATTTATTACCATTTGCTGACGATATCCAATTGCATATTTTTGTTAATGTGATGTGTTGATGTGCATTTACTGCCGTCTCATATTTGCGAACAGACGATCGATACAGACCAAAGAAAAGGAGTGAGTATGCTGATCTGGTTATCACTGATTCCGATAAAGCAAAATGAGAAGAAACGTTACGTTATGATAGAGAAAATGCTAAACGGTACAGAGAAAAAGGAGGTCGGTGCTCTATCTATGGGCGCTGCTCATTGTTCAAGTAATTTTTCTTCTTCTGATTCAAAAATGAAACCGGACAACCAAAAGCAAATCTCTCAGCCATCCACCAGAGATGTGCCATACGCTTTGGTTATCAGTGGCCTTACTGCTGCCGATAAAGAAAAATAGGAAGAAAGCTTACGCTATGACAGAGTAAAGTATAAACGGCACAGAGAAAAGGAAAAAAAGTCGCTGCTCTTTCTTCAATTAATTTTTCACATGAAATTTTTCTAACCAGAAGAATGTGTCACATAGCATTCGTTCTCAAATAGCAGGCTCGTCCACTAGACAGGTGCCATATGTGGTTCCAGTAATTCATAATTCTCAAATTGCAGGCCCGTCCACCAGACATGTTACCTATGTACGTTCAGTCGTTCGTACTTCGCAAATTTTAGGCCCATCCAGTAGAGATGTGCCATATGTACCACAAAAATTCTATAGTTATCAAATTAAGGGTATATCGTTACCTAATATTCATCATCAAACATACAGTGCTTTTTATCAGAATTCCTATTCTCATCGACAATTTGAAAAAAGATTGTGTTGAAAATGAATTTAGTGATACTTGTGACATTTGTGACAGACCGTGGTTTAAAAGGGATTTGAAATATCTACAGAATAATGGCACAACTCGAAATATTGAATTTATAAGAACATTACTCTTAACCATCGCTATACAGGAAATAAAAGTATGTTCGACTTGCTTCACAGTAATTCAAAAGCAACGTATCCACCACCATCAGTTTAGAATGAATTCAAATATCAACTACTTATAACTGTCTTAAAGACTTTCCTTTGGACTTGGTAACTGAAAGGCTTATATCCCCAAGGATTCCATTTATGCAAATTCGTAGGTTTCGGCATGTTCACGGTCAATATGGAATTTACGAGCAGATGACAAATGCTCCAATCAAAGTACATACAATGGTGAATCTGTTACCAAGATCATGGATGATCATGCCATTCATAAATCCAGCTACGTGTTTGGTATAGTCAGGAAGAGAAAAATAAAAATATAGTTTCAAAATATTTAAAGAATGATCCTCTTTACAAATCATACGGCGTTTCAGTTGACGATGATTTTTTGAAAGATAGAAATGATGACGTTGAAGATGAAATTATCTTTGATGAAGATGGTAACAATGACATTTTATAACAAATACCCATTGATGAAAGATAATGGCACAGCAGCAAATATTAATTTGGAATGACGATATGTTCTTAAGAATTGCTCCAGGAGAAGATAGTTTCATATTTTTATTTTCATGCTTCTTTAATTTCTTGAAACGGAAAATACAAATAATACTTTTTTGGGGCAATACAGATAATTCCGGCACGGCTTAGCAGTCACATCCTTCATGATGGCAACAAGTGAACTTAGGAGACCTAATAGACGAGGCGTAACCCTTCAACACTTGTTATACATGGCTACGAAAATAATGAGAATTAGAAAGTCTCTTAATTTCTTAATAATAAGCGCTAATGAAATTGGATGGCCTAAGTTATTACAAGTGCTGCATAAATTAAAAAATTGTGCAGGAATTTCGGCTGAAGAAGCTGCAGATTTGCATTTTATTGAGAAAAGCACTCTTATTAGGAGGAGAAAAGCCACAAAGCTTTAGAGAAATAAATGACGGCAGTGAAGTAACTTGAACAGACCGTATGATTGTTTCCCTAACCTTGAAGTAAAGGCTAAGTTGGTTCGTCAAATTGGCGTCGCTCGTAAGGTCGGTTCAAATCCACATCCTCCAACATTTAGTCATTTTTCTATTGATGAGTCGCCATTTTCTCAAACATCGTCTTGAAAAACAAAGGTTCCTGAAATTCAGCTGCCTTAATTTAGTGGTGGTTATTCAGAGTGGCCAAATTTCTTTTCGTTGTTCTCAACTGTTATTCAGATAACATTGAGTTAAGCAGTCTTGAAAAGTTTTATTATTTACGAGCCAGCTTGCTTGCTCTCGACACAATTGCATCGTTGGAGCTTAACGAAACAAATTATGAGGAAGCTCTGATATTGTTAAAAAATCGATTCGACAATAAGCTTTTAAATTTTTCAAACGCATCTAAGGGAAATATTTCAACTTAATTTTGTTCAAAATGGGTCAGCTGCTAGCCTTCGTCATTCAAGCGACAAACTAAATGCCCATTTAAGAGCTATGCAAACAATCGGTGACCAAAAGCAGATTGCCGATGGGCTTTTTTATTAAGTGACAACAAAATTAGATGCCAAATTGATAATGAAATGGGAAGAAAATTTACCAATAAACGAGCTGCCAACTCGGAGCTCTATGGCCGTGTTTTTGTAACACAGGTGTCGTATGATAGAAAATATTGAACACCCTACTGCAAGTGGTGTATTAAATCGTACCGATTCAAAAAAGGTTTCTCAACACAGCCGGCATGTTCATATTTCAGCTTCGTTGTCCTCAGGCTCGTGTGTATTTTGCAACTCAAAGGAAGACTTTATTACCAACTGCACAAGGTTTAGCCCTATCTACGGTTCAATGAAGCAAAAAAGATGAGGTTATGCCTGAATTTTTTAAAAAGGGACAAATGTTTAATACGTGCACTTCAGGTTGTTACCGTAAGTGCCCCTTTTAGTACGACACAATTCTACACATCGATTATATTCCGCAAGAACAAACAATAAAACCTTTGGCAAATCAGGTAGATCCAACCACATCACAAGCTGTACTTATTTCATCCAGTCCTGAAAGTGAAGCAAAATCTTCCGAAATATGAGCCCTTTCTTGGCGACAGCAATTGTTACAGACAAAAATCAATTCGGAGTTTTTTTACCTGGTCGAGTTATATTAGATTCTGCATCGCAGCTCAACTTAGTTACAACTCGCTTTATTGAACCAAGTATTTCTGAAATTGGTAATGGAAATTTTATTGTTGATAAATCTTTTGATATTATCATCACATCAAAGTGCGCAGATTACTTAACATCGCTGACTGCTATAGTTGTCACTAATATAACAGATTATCAACCCAATATTAAATCAAGTCCATCAGAATGGAACATTCCCAAAAACATACAGCTCGCAGATCCCAAGCTATTCTTCGATCTTATGTCAGTTGGAAAAATCAAATTAGCTGATAACCTACTTATGTTGCAAAAGACATTATTAGGGTAGGTAGTTGCTGGTGGTGATGGTTTTTGTCCTTCTCATAATGAAGACATCTTTTGTGAAAGGCAAAAGACACATTTTACAAATTGAAGGGCGTGATGCTTATGCCCTAGGTGACTTATATGACCATGCCTTTCATCGATGTAAATGTTTGGAGAGAAACTTCAACAGATTTCCTGAAATAAAGACGTTCAAACGTTCCTGCAGTTTTGGATAGCGTACCTATAGACCAATGTGAACCATTTTTGAAATTTAGAAACGGAACTGATGTACCTAAAACGCATGGACTTATTTGAGCCCTAAGAGTGATAACTTTATTTTTTCGTTCACTCCCTTCGGAGAATTAAGGAAGCTTCAGTTACAGTGGGATGAAACTCTGCCTCAATCATTGCATTCCAGTAGTATAGATGTAGGGATATTAACCCAAGGTATTTTGTATGGGATACTGTCCCAAGGTATTTTGTATGTATTGTATTGTAGTATACGCGGCATTAAAGAGCAATAAAGTGTGAGTGTAATAAAAGTCAAGAATAAGACAAGTTGAGTAAGAATTTATGAGTTTTTTTTCATATTTTATTTACTGAATCTTCAAATATATTTTTGAACTAACTTGTTATGTCCAGCCAGTGCTAGACAGAAAAAGATGTATATTTCACGGTTGCTTCTATCATTTGCGGGTCATCCCTCTAATGTTCGGATGAGAGAAGAAATGTCCCCCTTCTTAGACGAATGTAACCACGTTCATTTAGCATGTTGCGGGCCAGCGGATTTGGATGTGTTTCAAGCTTCTTTAAATACGTAACTGCATATTTCGCTATTTCTGCTTTAACTGATGGTACGTTTAGATCTTTGTGGATGTTCGAGTTTCTTATGTACCAGGGAGCAACCGTGATCATCCGTAGAATCTTATTTTGGCGCCTTTGGATTTTTTCTATATTGCTAGCTGAGGCAGTGCCCCAGAATTGAATGCCATAGCACCAAATTGGTTTTAAAATTGACTTGTACAATAAAAGTTTGAAATCTAAAGCGAGAGTAGAATTTCTGCCGATAAGCCAGTTTAGTTGGACTGCTTTTAACTTCATTTGTGAGTAGTATATTTATGTATGTTCCAAAATTGATTTTCCTCCTTATGGAGATTGTGTAGGGAGGATTTTGATTTTATGATTTTTTTCCTCCTTATGGGGTTTGTGTAGGGAGGATTTTTGTTTTTATGATTTTTTGAAAATTTTTGTTTTTCGTTGAGAATTTTTCATCCTTATGGATAAAATACATAGGATGAATTTATGGGGGTGAGTTTTCAAACATTAGGAAAACAATGTAAACAATTTTTGTAAGAATTTAAGTTTTTTCATCTCTATGTAGGAAACACGTGTAAGAATTTTCGTTGTGTGTGTTTTGTTTTTGCTCCTTATGGAGATTGTGTAGGGATGGTTTTTTTAGATTTTTTCTTTAATGATTATTTGTAAAAAAATTTGATGTGTGTGTTTTTTTTTTTATCTTTATGGACAATGTGCATAAGAAAAATTTATGAGGGTGGGTTTTCAGTCATTAGGAAAAACCACATAAAAATAGTTGCAGGAATTTTCGTTGTGTTTTTTTCTTTTGTCATCCTTATGGAGTTTGTGTAGGGAGGATTTTTTTGGTTTTTATGATTTTTTTTCTTTAATGATTTTTGAAGGACAATATAAAAATAGATATCAAAAAATTTGCTGTGTTTTTTTTTATCTTTATGGAAAATACCTAAGAATAATTTTTAGATAAATAGTTTAAAACTTGTCTTAACTATATCTTTCAATAATTTATTTCTCATTATATTTTATTTCTATAAAAAATCTTTGTATGGCGATTTTCCATTAAGCAGTCTTAATAAGTTTTAAATTTCGAAGGGAAAGCTAACACATAATGAATAAAAATTGCTCGCTTATATTGTCAATATTAAATACTCTTATATTCCAAAAATAATTGTTAATTAACTACTTTTCGCCTAATGCATGATGAATAGTTTTTACAAACATTCTCTCAATTCCACAAAACAAAGAAACGCATTTATTTATATTAATTTATAATGTTTTATTTCAGATGAAATTATAATATTTTATTTGTGATAAAATAATAATATATCTAATACATTTTTTTCTTAAATTTATAATTAAAAATCTAATTGAAGAAATAAATCTTCATCCTCCTCCAAGAGTTCTTCGTTCGTCTTTTGAGGCGTTTTTGTTTCACTACCCCGCACCACGTCTGCCTCCAACCTTATTATTTCTTCATAGTTACATACCACAAAACTTCTTGCTTTGTGGTATGCAAAATTATGCTTTTTTAAAAAATGCCTTTTTTTGTTAGATATGGTTTTAAAAGTTGTATGAGGGCAAAACTCACAACTTAATCTGCTGGATTCCATCTTTTTAATAAATGTATTTCTAAAATTTAGTTACATATTTATATACATTTCTTTCAGATATTACATACATATATATCTTTGTATTATTATATTGCATCTTGTAGGATAACTGATCTTAAAGAATTCTGTAAAATTATCCATACAAAAACACTTAGCTCTAGTTAATTTATGTATGTTTACATGTTAAATGTATTCCTTTGTATTGTTTACCTAAGGTTTAAAAGAAAAAAAAATCAAAGGTTTAAAACAAAATATCAAACAATTTAAGCGGAAAAAATATTATCTTAATTTTTGTCTGGATGCTTATACTACGGTGACAATTGGGTACATTTTTTGACAACATTTAAATATTCTTTTATTGTCTTATCAGCACTGTCTATTGTTTATTTTATTATTACAAAGAATTTTTTTAGTTAAATACTTTTAAGACTTGTTGGGTTCTATTTTCTAAATTAAATTATTTGTAATATGATAGAAATGCATAACTCATTATGTTTGTATATTTTCTTTTTGTTTGTTTTTATTACGAAATCTAAATACTGGCACCTTATATGCAGTTTATGTTCTTTTTTTTTGTGTTATTTATATTTATGTGATCATATATATCACATATACATTTATATATATATATATATATATATATATATATATATATATATATATATATATGTATATATATATATAAAACCAACAATATTCTCATAGATTTCTTCGACTGTTGAAAAAATTGAAGTAATCAGTATTTGTTACTTCTTCAACTGTAGCGCATCTTTTTGAGTTGTCACAAAATTAAAAAAAAAAAAATATATATATATATATATATATATATATATATATATATATAAAAGTGAAATTTTATTCAACAAACAAAATTTATAAAAATATATTTATATAAAACGCAATTTATTAAAAACAAAAAAAAAAAAACAAAGATGGAATGCGTTGAATGCAAAAAAAATTTCCGCAACGTTGGAGAGCTAAACCAACATGAGAAGGAACATGCTTCAAGTTCCAGACCTCTAGTCAAAAGAGTAAAGAGCGCGTTTAAGAACAGAATAATCACACTGTCATTCGAAAACAAGACGGAGGAATGTCTGATGCCGGAGTTGTTTATGAAGGAAGCATTTGAGCCATTAAAGAAAGAAGTTAATTCTTTTTTAATGCTGAATGATGCACTTAAGTGCAATATTGAACTTCATGCCCTATATGCAAAACTAAATATGGACGACTTAGAAAATAGTCGAGTTGAAATTAAACTCTTTCATACTAAAATGAAAGAGATTTTTAATGATAACAATTTCGAAGAAGTTTTTGCGGAAAAAACGGAAAATATTATAAAAAAAATGGAAGAATTCCAAGAAAGAGATAGCGGATGGACATTAGTTCAACTAATAAAAATTGAGTTGAATTTAAACAAGTATCAGCCACTAAAAGGGTCATCATATATACCCTTACCACGCAAATTAGCATTAAAAAATGCGTGTGTTAATGTTCAGAATTATGATGAATATTGTTTTAAATGGGCTATACTATCTGCTGTTTCAAAGTTTCCCAATGCTCACAAAACAACTAATTATCAAATTGAAATAACGGCTCCAATAATTACTTTTAATAATTATTGTTTTAATTTTGATGGGTTATGTTTTCCACTGAAAATTAAGGAAATAGGAATTTTTGAAAAAAATAACCCAGGTGTGAGTTTAAACGTCTTTGGTTATGATATAGAAGAAGAAAGCGTTGTGGGGCCGTATTATAAAACAAAAAGCAAAAAATCGAAACATATAAATCTGCTATATTTACAAAGTTTAAGTGGAGAAATTGGGCACTATGTATGGATAAAAAATATTTCAAGGTAAGCTAAATATTAAAAAACTAAAAAATAAACACATAAATAGTAATTATTTAACTAAATATATTTCTTTTAATTCATTTCTTCGTTTTGTACAGATTAATCAGAGTTCAACAGACCAAACATACCAGATCAGTTTTCGTGTGCGATACCTGTATCCAAGGATTTCATCGTAAAGAAGATTTGGAAAAACATGTTAATTATTGTGGACAGAAGGTCGGATACGTACCTGAAATTGGCAAGTCTATTCTAGAATTTAAAAACTTCCACAAAACAATAGATGTTCCTTTCGTAATATATGCAGATTCGGAATGTATATTTGAAAATATTCAAACGTGCATTCCGAAAGGGGATTGCTCTTCAACAACATTAGTTGATAAGCATATTCCCTATGCATTTTCATACTTTATTAAATGTAGTTTTAATGATAGTTTAAGTAAGTTACGTAGTTTTAAGGGATTAGATTCCCCAAAAATATTCATTGACAATTTAGTTAATGACATAAAATTTTTAAATGATAATTTTCTTAATAAAATTAAACCAATGACACCCTTAACCGATGAGGAGAATCTAGATTTTAATATAAATAATAAGTGTCATATTTGCTCCCAAGAGATTTTAAATGACATAAAAGTGAAGGACCATTGTCACTTAAGTGGTAAATATAGAGGGCCAGCTCATAGCAAATGTAACCTCAATTACAAAATTCCAAAATTTTTCCCAGTAATTTTCCATAATTTTTCGGCATATGATTGTCATTTATTTATTAAAGAATTAAATAATATTGATGATGGTCCAATAAATATAATTCCACTTAACAAGGAATTATATATATCTCTTTCTAAGACTATAAAGAGTGATGATGGTGAAAATATAGAAATTAGATTTTTGGATTCTTATAGATTTATGCCTTCAAGCTTAGACAATTTAGTTAAAAATTTAACAAAATCTGATTTAAAAACTGTTAAGTCAGTGTATTTAAATGATTCAAATAAGTTTAACTTATTAATTAGAAAAGGTGTCTTTCCTTATAATTATATAAACTCTATTGAGAAACTCACAGAATCTTCTTTACCAAGTAGAAATAATTTCTACAACAAATTAATGGACAGAGAATGCTCTGTTGAAGATTATTCTCATGCAAAAGAGGTCTGGAGTAAATTTGATTGTAAGACATTAGATGATTATCTGATGTTATACCTTCAAACTGATGTATTGTTATTAACGGATGTTTTTGAAAACTTCAGAATTGTTTGCAAAAAAATTTACAATTTAGATCCGTGTCACTATTATACAGCTCCAGGACTATCGTGGGATGCCATGTTGAAAATTACCAACATAAAATTAGAATTACTGACGGATGTAGAAATGATTACATTATAGTATAGTACAATGTTCTCAAAGACATTCCGTTGCAAATAATAAATATTTATCCGATTATAATCATAAAATTGCTTCAAAATACTTAATGTATTTAGATGCAAATAACTTATACGGTTGGGCAATGTCAGAATTCCTACCAGAAGGTAATTTTGAATGGTTGGAAAATATTGAAAATTTTTCATTAGATGCCATTTCAAGTGAGTCAAATATTGGATATATTCTGGAAGTTGACTTAAAATATCCAAAAGAAATACATGATATTCACAATGATTTACCATTCTGTTGTGAAAATAAATCTCCTCCACAATCAAAAGAAAATAAATTAATTGTGGATTTAACCGATAAGCATAAATATGTTATTTATTATAAAAATTTACAACAATGCTTAAAACATGGGTTAAAATTGGAGAAAATACATCGTGTCCTAAAATTTAGTCAATCAGCTTGGTTGAAGAAGTATATTTCATTAAACAATTTGCATAGAACTAATGCAAAAAATAATTTTGAAAAAGACTTCTTCAAATTGTTGAATAACGCCGTCTACGGTAAAACAATGGAAAACGTAGATAAGCGTAAAAATATAAAAATTGTAAACAAATGGGAAAATGTAGGTAAAAGACTTGGAGCCCGTGCTCTAATTGCTAAACCTGAATTTAACTCTCTAAGTATATTTGAAGAAAACATGATCGCAGTAGAGCTAAACAGAAGTTACTTTCTGTATAATAAACCTATATATTTAGGGTTTACAATTTTAGAACTATCAAAATGGAAGATGTATGATTTTCACTACGATTACATCATGCCAAAATATCAAAAGAAAGCAACACTAAATTATATGGACACTGATTCGTTTATTTATTCAATAGAAACAGATGATTTCTTTAAGGATATAATAAACGATATTGACTCAAGGTTTGATACATCTGAGTATCAAACTAATAACAAATTTGGTATCCCACAAAGAAATAAAAAAGTTTTAGGTATGATGAAAGATGAAAATAAGGGCATTGTTATGAAAGAGTTTATAGGTCTGCGTTCAAAAATGTACTCTTTCAAGACAGATGATATGAGGGAAATTAAAAAGGCTAAGGGTGTCAAGTGTAATGTAAGTAATAATTTAAGTTTATCGGATTATAAAAACTGTTTATTTAATAAAAAAATATATTATGGAAATATGTATGTTTTTAAATCCAAACTACATGTTATTTATACATCATTTATTAATAAGATATCTTTAAGTTATTTAGATAATAAGAGATATGTTTGTGATAATAATATCAACACACTTGCTTGGGGTCATTATAAGGAAGTTTTTATAAATAATAGTGATGATGATGATTTTCTTATGCAAGCTGATTATATTAGTAAATTAGATTTTCCTAATTTTAAAGATAATTTTATTAAAGACGATGATGATGATGATGATATCTTAATGCAAATAGATTGTTAATATTTATTGGAAAAAATTATATAAACATAAGATTCTGAGTTATAAGTTTTATAACGTTGTAATAAAAAATAAAAAATAAAAAAAATATCCAAAAAAAAAACAACAGATGTTTTTTTTATTTCAAATTGTATTTATTGAATAGATATTTTAAACACAAATGTCCACAGTTGAAAGTGTTAAATTTTTGTTTTTGTTGATAATTATATTTAATAGGTAATTTTAAATAATTGACAACTTCATGTGGTGGTTGTAGATTTCCAAAACTATCAAAATATTCTTTATAGTTATTATTTTTATAATATGCTACCCAATGTGTTCCAGATCCGTTTGAATCATCTAAATTTACAATACCGCATTCTTTGGTTAATGGTTTTCTAGGTAAATTATCGCGCATAAAAACCCCTCTAAAATGTTTGAGATGTCTGCCATATTTCATTAAATCGAGGTCTGTAAGTGCTCGTTTGGGTAGTTTATTTAAAAGTTTTTTGAAGCCGGTTTGTAATAAAGTCCGTATCCCGATCTATAGGGTTTAAGATACAATCCTTTTCCCATAGCAATAGATTCCATACGTCTGTTATGTCGATTAGACTCTGCAAGTTCTTCTTTTCCCTTCTTTATATCATTTACAGCTTTAACAATAGCTGATCCACCTGTTGCCAACCCTCCAAGTGCCGACAACGCACTTAAGATAGGAATTAGTGAAAGAACTCCACCAACTTTAGGCACTGGGATAATTCTTGGTATAATAACATTAACGTTTTTCTTTTTTTTAATATTTGAATGTATAGCTTTTTGAGCAAATTTTACTGCAGCATTTATATTATCTGGTTTCTTCTTCTTTAAAAGTTTCAGCGTATTTTTAACAGTTGTTGAAAAAAAATTGGTGTTACGTGCTTGCCTCTTCTTCTTCACTCTCTTCTTTAATTTTCTTGTTTTTTTATTTTTAGCAGTCTTCATGCCTAGTCCCAATTTTACTTTTGATTTCATTGCGTTTGTTACTAACCAAGCGTGTGCTCGTTCTGTAAAATTACTATCTTTAGATTTAACTCGTTGCCACGCTTCTTCCGCTAATATTTGGTCTGCTTGATGTCTTTTGTTAATATCTTTAGATTGTGCATATGCAATATCATGTTTTTTACAAGCAGCATCCAACAGATTTATTCCCTTATCTCCTCTCGCTAGACGTTTTTCAAGTTTTGTTCCAGGTCCACAGAACTGATAGCCAGGTAAGTGTAATTCTACTGGTAATTTATTTATTAGGTTGTTAACTAGACCTTTTCCAATCTTAAACTGATTTCGCATATTTGTTTTACCTTAATTTATAAGCATTAAAGCTTTTAAATGTTGTGAGGTCAACACTTAACAATAAAATGAATACTCTTCTCTATAAAATATTATATTTATAACAAAAATAATTTAGTTATCAACATGCGTTTAGTTAAGCAAGTTAAACAAATTATTATAAGAAATGATGAACCTCATGAAACTAATCGGAAGATTATACATAGTACACTTTTACCAAATTCAATACGAGCATTAATTGTAGGGCCGTCAAATTGCGGACAAACTAATGTCATGATTAGTTTGATAGAAAGTCCTAATGGATTAAGTTTCAAAAATATTTATGTATACTCAAAATCACTATATCAACCAAAGTATTGCTACCTTAAGACGCTCATTGATCCCATTAAAGATATAAATTTGTATACGTTTTCGGACAATGAAAAAGTTATAAGTCCAGCTAAGGCAAATTCGCACTCTATAATAATATTCGATGATGTAATTTGCGGCAAGCAAGATACTATAAGGGATTATTTCTGTATGGGAAGACATAAATATATAGATTGTTTTTATTTATGTCAAACGTATACGAAGATTCCAAAACATCTCATACGTGATAATGCCAATATGATAATAATATTTAAACAAGATGAAATGAATTTGCGACACATATATAATGATCATGTTATTGGTGATATGTCATTTAAAAAATTTATTAATATTTGTACTGAGTGTTGGAAAGATAAATATGGATTTGTTGTTATCAGTAAGGATGACTTATTGAATAAAGGACGTTATAGAAAAGGTTTTGATAACTTTATACAACTATAAGTGGAATCTGATAAAAACATTAATAATCAGACATAAAGCAGATCATAAGCAGATCCAAACCAGATAAAAAGCAGATCCACACCAGATATAAAGCAGATACAAAGCAGATCCAAACCAGATATAAACCAGATCATAAGCAGATACAAAGCAGATCCAAACCAGATATAAAGCAGATCATAAGCAGATACAAAGCAGATCATAAGCAGATACAAAACAGATCATAAGCAGATACAAAGCAGATCCAAACCTGATCATAAACAGATCCAAACCAGATATAAAGCAGATCCAAACCAGATATAAAGCAGAACATAAGCAGATGCAAAGCAGATCATAAGCAGATAAATAAATAAAATATCGCAAATATACATTCATAGAAATTAAATATAATGGAAAATAAATTATTGAAAAATATAGTTAAGACGAGGGAGATATTAAAAGCAAAATTAAATAACATAAAATTAAATAATATAGATAGAGTCAACACACTAGAGGATACATTCAAACCTATAACAAATCCTTTAAATAAGATAATTGAAAAACTTGATGATAATCAACAAAATCTTTCCACAACAGATTCATTGCACCACTCATATATAAACAGCTCTGAAGAAAATTATTCCGAAAATAACGATGACATGAAAATTCAAGTTAACAAATATGATGATGAAACTGATGATGAAATTATTGATTACACTCAACCAATTCGTGTTAACAAGTCCAAAAATCTTAAAAGACCTAAAACGACAGACAATAATTTAGTTCCTAATAAAAAAAGAAAAGTAAATACACTCAATAACATCAAAAGTAATGAAAGAAAACCAATAAAAAAAATTAAAAGTAAAGTCAATTTAATATCGAATGCAAATGGATGTAATAATATATTTCATAACACAATACAGCCTTCACATATTTTAAATCCATATGATATAAACGTTAAAGATAAAAACAATAACAATAATAATGACATTTTAGAAAAATCTTTTAAACGCAAAAATGAAATGGAATTAAACGAAGACCGGAAACGATTAAAAACTAAAAAGAGTTCAAAACGCAAAGATACGGAAGAGTTAAGTAACGAACCAAAAAGAATACGAATTGAAAGAAACTTAAAACGAAAAGCTAGTTCTTCAATAGATAATTTTGGTGAGGATGATAATTACAGAAAACGGAGTAAAACTTCACACATGTTGTCAAAGCGAAAGAGTGAAACACAGTTAAACAATGACATGAAAAGAATTAAGTTGAAAAAGAGTGACGGAATCATAAATTTAAATAAACCCGCACTATTCAAAAATTTGCATTTGCTTCTAAAAAATAAAAAGATAGATAAAGTGTATGGTTTTAATATAAACGAAAGAGGAAGTTGGCGATTTGGAGATAATAAACTCAAGTTTAATGCAGACAACTCTATTCATATAGGAAGGACAAAGTGGAAAATGACACCAGGATTATTCGAGTTAATATTTCATTCAAAACCTCTTCATTATTCTAAAAGTGATTTAAATAACTATAAAAAAATTTTGATAAGCACAAATGGACATAAGCGTGATTATCTACCAAAAGGTCAAATTAAAGGTACAAGAGCATTTAAGTATCAACATATAATTAAGAAGCTATTTAATACACATTCAAATGTTCTTACAAGTGGTAGAGGATTAAAGTTAAAATCGTTAGATGCTAGTAAGTCTAACTATATATATTGGGATGATCCTAATGAATTAGTTGACAGATTGCGTTTACTACTATCATCGGAGAGTGCTGGGCATAATAACCATAAAAACGAAATAATTTCTATTGTTGAAGAACTTAAAGAAGCTAATATAATTTGTTAAGAAAATACAAAAAAAATGAATTTTATAAATAAATTTGGTGAATCATCGACTAATTATAAGCTAAACAATTCAAAATTAAGAACAAATTTGTTAAAGACGTTCGATATTAGTATGGATAATCAATGCTTAGATCTACATAAAAAAAGAATAAGCAATTTAACGGCGCCTTCTCATCCTTACGATGCAGTTACAAAAGCATATCTAATTAGAAAAAATAAATTGTTATCAGATGAAATAGAGAAATTAAAAACAATGCTTACGTCACAAGTGAATATTACAAAGTCTACTATAGATGAACTCGAAACATCGTTTATTAACAAAATTGAGAACAGATTAAATAAAATTGAAAAACAAATTTTTAAGTCCAACGAGATAGAAGAACAATTAAAAATTGAATACAGTTCCCAGCTGAGAACTATTAAAAGTGATGTCGAAAGACTTCATTTGTTGATTAACAAACAAATTGACGATGATGTTAAACTAATTGAAAAAGTTGTAAAGGAACAGATATATAGTTCAAATAAAGACTTCATTAATCATATCGAAGAGAGATTTAATAAAATTGAAGACTTCATTTTCAAATGGACTAATCAAAATGCTAAAGTAAATACTGTTAAAAAAACAAAAGCTTGAACTACCTATAATTAAATTATCTTAATATAAATAAATAAGTAACACGTTAATTAAAACAGACCATACATTGATTCGCATACAAACAAGATGATTATAGAAACGGATAAACGTGAAATAGTAAATGAACTACATAAACAAGCACGCAAAAATTTTAAAAGAAGGAGAGTTATTATGAAAGGAATTGATGATTTATGGCAAGCAGATTTAGTTGAAATGGGGAATTATGCAGAAAATAATAATGGATATCGATATCTTTTAACAGTAATAGATACTTTTTCGAAAAGAGCTTGGGCTGTAGCAGTAAAAAATAAAACTAGTGAAAACGTAATGATGGCAATGAAGAGTATTTTTATTAGTTCTCATCGAATACCTAGAAATTTACAAACAGATGATGGTAAAGAATTTTTCAACAATAAATTTCAACAATTAATGCACTCCAATCAAATTAATCACTATTCAACATATAGTGTTTTAAAGGCATCAATAATAGAACGCTTTAATAGAACATTAAAAGGAATGATGTGGAAAGAATTTAGCTATCAAGGATCATATAAATGGATTCATAATTATAAAGAACTTGTTGAAAAGTATAATAATACATTTCATAGAACAATAAAAATGACACCAAATGAGGTAAATTCATCAAACGAAAAATCTCTATTAGAAACAGTTTACAGCAATTTGAAAGTGTTTAAAAGACCAAGATTTAAAATTGGTGATAATGTTCGAATAAGCAAATATAAGCATAAATTTGAGAAGGGATATACTCCAAATTGGACAACAGAAGTATTTAAAGTTAAAATTATTAAAAATACAAATCCTAATACATACATTTTGGAAGACTATCAAGGAGAAGAAATTAAAGGTGGTTTTTATGAGTTTGAACTAATGAAAACCAAATATCCGGAAACTTATTTAGTTGAAAAGGTTTTAAGAAGAAGAAGGAATATGTTATTTGTTAAATGGTTAGGATTTTCGTCTGAACACAACTCCTGTATTAATGCTAACGATACATCTCTATAAAAGACATTCATCAAGAAAAAAAAATATATATATATATTTCATTCATTCGTCAGACGTGATCATGTCAATAACATTAACGTTAAACGGAAACTCTTCACTACTTGTTGCAAATTATTTCCCACCTATTGAACTACACGAAAAATATGTATGTGGTTTAATAAGCTTTGATGCATATCATTCAATACCAAACGTTGATATAGAAAACAACTTATTTCATATTAATAATTATGAAATCGAAATTCCAGTTGGATCATATGAATTAACTGATATAGCAGATTTTCTTACAAAAAAATATCAACAACTTAACAACAAAGGAAGCCTTAATATACAAGCTAACTATAATACCTTACAAACATATATAAGCACGACAGACACTATTTATTTTAACAAAGATCGTTCAATTGGTTCATTATTAGGATTTAGTAGCAGAATATTGGAACCAGGGGTGGATCATTATTCAGATAAAGCAATAGATATAACAAAAATAAATACAATAATCATTGAGTGTAATATTGTGAGCGGATCTTATATAAATAACACATCGGCGCACACTATTCATCAGTTTTCACTTAGTGTTGGCCCGGGATATAAAATAACAGAAACACCTGTTAATGTAATATATTTGCCTGTAAATTCAAGGTCAATTAATACACTAGTTTTGAAAGTTGTTGATCAAGACGGAAATTTAATAAATTTTCGGGGAGAAAAAATTTCACTGCGATTACATTTGAAACCAATGAAGGAATGATTATATTCAATAAAAGTGGACTACATGATGATTCAACTCTCATTCTACCCTCATCAACAGAAGACGACGCAAAAAAGTCATCCCAGTGTGGAACCTCCAGCAAAATAAACAAACATAATTATTGTCAACAAATTCCTAGTAATCATCTAAGCATATCTAACCGAGAGTTTTTACAGAAATTAGTATTTAAGTTAAAAGAAAAACATATAAAATGAGTGATAGTATTAATATACTACAAAAGCCACAATTTGACAATTCAATTATAAAAAAGGAATATCATAGCTATATATCTTATTTGCAATCATATAAAAATAATGATGAAATTCGTATAACTATTCAAAATCAGGATTTATATGTTCTTCCAAGTGAAAGTCTTCTATACATTGAAGGTTTTGCTTCAAAAGATGATTCAACAGTCTCTTCATCCATTCAACTCCTCAATAATTGTATGGCACATTTATTTGACGAAATTCGATACGAGCTTAATGGTGTAGAAATCGATCGCACGCGGCATTTGGGTATTGCAACAGAATTGAAAAACTATGTTTCGCTAAATAAGTTAGAAAGTGATAATCTAATAAATGCAGGATGGTCACCATTTAGCATTGATGCTCTTACACTTGTTAATGGATATTTCAACTTTTGTGTGCCTCTAAAGTTGTTACTTGGATTTGCTGAAGATTTTAACAAAATAATAATTAACTCCAAACATGAATTGATCCTCTTACGATCTAAAGATAATAAACAAGTCTTTAAATCTAATAGTCCAGCTGAAAAATTGAAGTTATCCCTATTGAATATTACATGGAAAGTACCTCATATTCAACTTGCTGATGCTTACAAGTTGCAAATGTTTAAAACAATTAATAGTCGTCAGCCTCTTAATGTATCATTCCGGAGTTGGGATATGTATTATTATCCTTCACTTCCACAAAGTACAACTGTTTTATGGAATGTTAAATTAGCCAACGAAAGTGAAAGACCACGTTTTCTAGTTTTGGGTTTTAGAAGCAATGAGAACAAATTTCAACATTGTGACTTGACTGATGTAAAGGTTCATCTTAACTCTGACACATATCCCTATGATGACTTAAATCTTCACTTTGATCGTAATCGGTTTGCTTTATTGTATGAAATGTATGTAAAATTCCAAAAAAGTTATTACTCACGCGATCCACAACCACTCTTGACACGAGAAAACTTTAAAACAGTGGCACCAATCATTGTTTTAGATGTAACACATCAAAATGAATCAGTTAAAACAGGACCAATCGATATTCGAATTGAATTAAAAACTATAAAAAATATTCCAGCTAATACATCTGCATATTGTTTAATTATACATGATAAAATATTTGAATATATCCCTCTTACAAATGAAATAAGAAAACTAATGTAATAATAATTTTTAGTTTTAATATACCTATTGTAATAAAAATTGAAATAAAATCTAAATATTCAACATTTTTTATTTTTTCTATTCTAATCAAAGATTGAAATTTGAATAGGTAAGTAATTTTATACTTTTAAATGTAATGTAATGATCAATTCAAAATAATATAAATATAGAATGCATTTATTTATTAATTTATTCACCATCAAATCGTTCGAGTATATAGTTATACCATTTAGTAAGAATGATGTTAAAAAATATATATGATTTCTTAAAAAAATGTTCAAGCATTATTTCTGATGAAGATAAAAATAAACTCATCAATATTAAATCACATCTTGAATACATGAACAATCTAAAAGCTATTAAAAATAAATATGGAGATCATTTTGAAGATTGTGCTTGGTCAGACGAATATACTACTTGTGGGCCAGACACCTGTTTATGTTCACATTTAAGAAGAAAAAATCAGGAAGCTGAGGAAGCAGCAAATCAACACATACATTACTATTACAACAGCTATAATATAAACAAATGTAAAAATTGTAATTTTAGTAAAATTTAAATAAAAAACCACAATAAATAAAAAATGCTATAATACGATAAATGCTATAATATTTGGGGGCTGCTTTTTTTTTATTTTACTAAATTTAGACTAGCTGAATCCTCATGATAAATCCCTTAAGATATTTTTGAAAAAATAAAAATAAAAAAAAAAACACGATTTCAATGTAAAGGTTTAAATTTATATACTTTTTATTGTTAGATTTTTCTTTACTTAAGATGTAAACACTATCATAATACAAATTATGTTATAAATAAGGACGCATCTGCTTCACAGTCAGCTGCTATTCTGTCTAAGATATCATCATTTCCATCATATAACGCTTCACAAAGACTAGCCGTTCTGTTTAGTATGTCATCGTTTTTATCCTCATACAGGGCTAAAAATAATAGAATATCCATTGTTGGTAGGATCAATACTTCCGTAATTTCAACATTGTTGCTCCTCGAGATGAAATTCTCATTATTAAATAAAAATGAAGACATATTTAGTGTGTTTTTTGTTGTTTGCGTCAAATCGCTTTGAAGTTGTTTTTTAGAATGAATAAAAATACATTCATAGTTATCGTTGTAACCTCTTTTTATACATGATGTTATCGAATTTACCAGCTGATTATAAGTTGATCATCTGCTGTCTATTTATTTGACATTTGTTAAAGATAGAAGAAGAAACGTAAAACATATGTTTCTAGCTCAGTTAACCTAAAATCAGCTGATGAACAATCATAAAACATATGATTAGCTAAACATTTTATATAACAAATAAAACAAATAATACCATCATTTTTTATAAAAAATTTATTTTGCATTTTTACAAATAAGTATAAGTATAATTATATTGTAGTAGTGTATAAATTATTTTCTATATTGTATTAAAAACGTTTCGCCAATAAATAATATTTTCGAATAAAACATTGTATAGTCTCAATGTTTTCTTTGTTGTTATTTAGATAATCCTCAATGCAATCAATATGATCCTTGAAAATGTAACCATCAAAGTCCTTCAAAAATTTTGATATTGTGTATTGAACCATCTTTTGTGAATGCTTCAAATTGAATTGTAAATTTCAGCATTTTTCCAAGTTTATATAACCTTTGGTAAAATATTTATTATAATCTATATAAAAATATTTATATACAAAATAAAATATATACATTCAAATTAGCATCTTATTTACTAGTGCATTTTTGGAAGTTTTGTTGCTTCCCAACTAAAAAAAGGTTGAGAATTAGGTATATAGAATCCATCATCTTCATCAATTACATGTTCGTTCCCTAGATGTTCCTCTGTCAATTCTAGAACATAAGAGTTGGTCTGCATCTTCTTTTTCAAAATTAGTTTTTGATTCTCAACTCCTTGAATTATTTCATCCTCCAAGTTGTTGTAACGTTTGGGTAGATAAATAAATGCGTCTTCAATCTCTGCCACCAGTGCATCTCCATATCGGGTTTTTTGACGAAACAATCTTAATATTTTATGTGGTTTTGATGTTTGTAATTCTTTAACCGATATATATGATTTTGCTTTTAATTTGTTAAAAGCCTCAATAATTTCGGCACTAGATATATTTGTAGAAGTCATTGTTTTGAATGTAAATGAATGAATAAATGAAAACTTCTTTTTAAACTGCGGTTTTATAGCATCACATATTTGATAAACTGAGTGAAATATATAGTGAAAACATGAGTGTTTTTAATATACATATATAAATTTATTAAATTAATTATAATTTTCTGTTTAATAAATAAAAAAAAAATTCCTGCAACTATTTTTATTCTATTTTTATATTGTCCTTCAAAAATCATTAAAGAAAAAAAATCATAAAAACCAAAAAAAAATCCTCCCTACACAAACTCCATAAGGATGACAAAAGAAAAAAACACAACGAAAATTCCTGCAACTATTTTTATGTGGTTTTTCCTAATGACTGAAAACCCACCCTCATAAATTTTTCTTATGCACATTGTCCATAAAGATAAAAAAAACACACACATCAAATTTTTTTTACAAATAATCATTAAAGAAAAAATCTAAAAAAACCATCCCTACACAATCTCCATAAGGAGCAAAAACAAAACACACACAACGAAAATTCTTACACGTGTTTCCTACATAGAGATGAAAAAACTTAAATTCTTACAAAAATTGTTTACATTGTTTTCCTAATGTTTGAAAACTCACCCCCATAAATTCATCCTATGTATTTTATCCATAAGGATGAAAAATTCTCAACGAAAAACAAAAATTTTCAAAAAATCATAAAAACAAAAATCCTCCCTACACAAACCCTATAAGGAGGAAAAAAAATCATAAAATCAAAATCCTCCCTACACAATCTCCATAAGGAGGAAAATCAATTTTGGAACATACATAAATATACTACTTTTGTGTTAACTTTGATTCTATGTGGCGTTTCCAAGTAAGGCGCCGCACAGTGGCTGAAAATCGTTTTTCGTTGGCCAAAATTCTGTAACTTTTGAACCGATCAAAATATTGAAATAATTTTTTTTTAATGGATAGATATTTAGCTCAGCTTGATTCAGTTTTAATTACATTAAAATTGATTGAGGACTTTTTAAGGAATTCGAGGTCAAAGTTGAACATTTTAATTTTTTTAACTTTCAGAGTGAAATGTGGGTTTATTCTGTGTGTAACATAGTAAAATATCCCTCTAAGATTCAAAAAAGTATATATATTCTTGATCAGTGATGAAATCTAAGACGATATAGCTATGTCCGTCTGTCCATACGTCCGTCTGTCCATCCGGCCGTCCGTCCATTCGCCTGTCTGTATGAACACGATTCAATCTAAACAAAAAGAGCTAGACCCTTGAAATTTGGTACATATATATCTTGAAGGATAGGGCAGGCTAAGTTCGTAAATGGGCCAAATCGGACCAGGGGGAAAGAAGAACTAAACCAACCCCTGAAAAACTACACATTTTTACAAGTTTTTTTGTAAATTTGTTAAGCAAATGAAACATTTTTATGTCAAAGAAGGTTCAAGGTCTTTACCCTGGAGCCAAAAAATCATAAAAATTTATTTTTCTACCCCGCCCCCTTTTTTTGGGCGTTTATATAGCATATTATATGAAAAATAGTGTCAATAATTAACAAATTGTATTACCTAAGCCTAGATTGCATAAAAAAATTAAATTTTTAAGCTTTCAATGCGAATGGAAAATGTACTCGGATCTTCTGCGCTACCTTCACCTCACCCTCCCCCAAAAAAAAAATTTTTTTTTTTTTTGGTTAAGCAACAAGAAAATATAATTTTTATTCATTTGACTTAAATATTAATTGCAAATATTCCATATTTTGTTCTGTGCTATTTCTGTTCTTTAGTAGTTTTTTGGCTTCTTCATCTAAATCCCGATGGTCCACTTTCCATTGATTTCGAATACTGGATATGAACGGATCTGACGTTGCCAATAATATATTAAATAGATCTTCATTTGTTGAATTCCGTGAAATTTTCCTAGTATTGTGCTCTCTATAAAATATGTAATCCTTGTTACTTTTTTCCTGAGCCGCCTCTGATAGACCTCCAAGTGGCACCAAATGATATTTAATGACATCTTCACCAGGATAAAGGATTTTGTGAACTGTTGCAGACATATTTCTCCATGGGTAGTTAGTTGTATATATTTTTGCAGTTTCCTTAGCATAATCTCCAAATTTTCTACAGTCAATTTCTTCATTGCACGCAAGTACTTCTAGTATTATTTTAAATCTGAAAATAAGGTTGAAATCCACTCCTGTTATTTCAGATGCTGTTTCTGGATCTGGAAAGAATCTTCTTGCGGTATTGCCATCATTTGTATTGCCTGACCCTTGTTTGGCTGATCTATAATCAGTCCACGTTTGCGATATTCATCTTGAACATGTTTCTCTTTTGAACGTCTTAACTCTTGGTTGGTCACGTTGTTTCTTATTGATCCTGAAGACCCGAAATCCAAATCATAACTGATTTTTAGTATGTGTTCCATAAGTCGTATTCTTGCGTGTAGTGGTGATAATCCAAATTCATATGCATCGGTATTATCTACTGATTTTGCTGGGACTTGGTTTAATTGGGTTGATGTTGCTTGGCATATAATGCAGCTGGATGCAGCCTTCGTGTTAGTCAAAGCCTGACCCACTTTTCCATCTATCATTGTCAGGACTAACTGGTAGCTTATTTCAATTTGCTGCCCATCTAACTGCAATTGTAATGGCTGTAATGCTGTAATTTGGGCCTTGATATCACTAATTTCTTTATTAATAACATCATTTGTTTCTTTTTTGAATTGAAATTTGATTGGCCTGCAGTATTTCGTAGAAGATGGTGTCTCATTTTTCCAAATATCCATTGTTTGCGTTGTACTAGTCGAAGGCTCTGAATCTTCCAAAATCTTTTTCAATCGCAATGGTACAATTGATACCATGAACATAACTGAGTCAGAAATATTTTCACATACAGCTTGTTTATATTGTTTTTGTCCCGAAGAACCATCACATCCCCATTTACAAAAAAGAATTAACTTTGTGTTTCCGTATTTCTTCAACTCATTTCCTGTTATTGATTGCAGCAAGCGTGCGGCTGTGTGATCAAGTAGAGATTGTAGTTGTACCTCTGCCGAAATTGGTGTGATTGATGGCAAACAGTCCATTTTAGCAGCGGTTATGTGATGATATGCTGGATATATATTTGAGCCTTTTTCAATCGCACGCTGTCTGAGTTTAATATATTGCTGTTTTGTTAATTTCAAATCCAGAAATAATGCTAATGCCTCCTCATTTGTGTACTGTATTGCATCATTCGGAGTTGGTATACTTTTAAGAATCCGTTTTGTTCTCGATGGACTAGCTTTAACAACTTTTTTAATGATATCCACTTTTGTAAATTGGTTCTGTGATCGTAATTGATGTAGGAAAGATTCTTTTATATTTGTAGAACCAAAGGCATCGTTAATATCTTTAAGCATACGCCTCTTAGATATATCGCTGCAATTGTCCACTAATGATTTGCGTGGACTTCCAGCCTTATCTTGCTTTGCTGTTTCTGCAGCGACAGTAAGTTGACCTTCTAACCACTTTGCACTTTTTATATAAAATTTTTGTTTACTGTAAGAAGTTATTTCTTTGTGGCGTTTTTTTTAGTGTTTTGACGAAATTATATAATTGCTCTTGCATTTCGGTGCTACACGAATTTAAGTTTAATTTTATTTTAACGTAACTAAGAACATCTTCCTGATTTTTGTTTCTAAAATACACTTCGGCCAGTTCTTTATAACTGAAGCTCTCCATTTTCTTTTGAATATTTTTATTTGCGTTTGTTATGTTTTATCCGTACACAGGATTAAATTATTACTGAGTAATCCCTTAACGAATTCGTACTTTTATAAATTTTTAGATACATGTTCTTCACACACTGATCTTTAATTTCATAGCAGGTAGCGCATAAATTGAACAAAACTGCACTCATGCGTCAATATGGGGTTGTTTTTTAACTTTAGTGGTTTAATGTCGCAATTATTGTTATAGAATTGTTTATGACTTTGGTTGACCCTAACATTTGATAACAGGTAAATTTAGAAAGAGATCATATGCTTCCTGTAGAACCCATTGTGATAATTTTATTTTTTGCTGAGCAAAACAAAGCCATTAAACCCTTTCGAAGGTATTATATTTATTTTTTTTAGTTATACATAGCCTAAACTAAAAAAATAAACTTTTAGGCAAAAAAGTGAAAATTTAATACACCATTGTATATGAATTTTTTTCGAGTAATTTCATTAAAATGAAAAAAGTGTTCTACAGGCGGCTCGTGGCGGGTGCAAAAGTATATATAGCCTTAAAGAGAACACTTTCACCTTTCTCGTGGTTGTATACGTTTCTTGTTCCCTTTTGTTCCCTAGAAGTTCTATTCCACTAAAGTTTAAATTTGAGGAAAATATAGTAGTTTCATAAATATTTCATAACGCCCGTAATATTAAACGCTAGAGCTGTGTCTACTTACAACAACTAAAGACAATAATCCTACCAACATTATAAAAAAAACCGCAGACCATTATCGATGATAGCTTGCGAGTAGTAACCATTTAATTTTGATAAAAAACCAAAGAAAAACGCCTTTTTCTGAAATTAAAAAAAAAGTTGAGTTTGACAGCTTGCCACGCCCACAATTATCAATATTTTAACATAATTTTTTGGCTACCTTAATTTGGATATATTAACTACAAAATGACGTAAAAATTTTAAAAATCGGTGACAAAAAAAAAATTTACTTTTGGCCAACGAAAAACGATTTTCAGCCACTGTGCGCCGGTCAAGATGTATGCCGAGATATTTCACGTCTGAAAGCTGAGGTATCATTTGGTTATTTATGTGAATAGGGGGGCACGATTCCCTACGTAGTGTAAAAGTTATGTGAGTACATTTTTGTTCATTGACCTTAATTTTCCATTTCTTCAAATACTTTTCTAAAATTAATATGCGGTCTTGTAAATATCGTGATGCTACTTCGAAACTTTCGTGAATGCTTAAAAATGCTGTGTCGTCAATAAATGTCGATGTGTGGACTCGGTCCCTAGTTGGCATATCTGAAGTATACAAAAAGTATAAAATCGGCCCCAAATATACTACCTTGGGGAACTCCGGCTTCAATTTGGGGCTATTTTTAGACCATACGGCAATCTTTTAAATCTGAAAGATTTTTTATCTGTGGAAAACGAAGTGATATCTCTATATTCCTCTTCAAGCTCTATTTGATGAAAACCTGACATAAGATCAAGGCAAGAGAAGAATTTAGCTCTGCCCAATTGATCAAGAATGTCGTCTATGCGAGGTAACGGAAATTTAGCAGCTATTAAATTTTTATTAACTGCCCTGTAGTCTACTACCAGTCTGCATCACTTTTGGGTATTACCAGGTAGAAGTTTCTTTGGTAACAAGAGTATGGGACTATTGTGATCTGAAGTGGATGGTTCAACAATATCGTCTTTAATTAGGTTATCAACCTGGTTATTTATTTCCTCCTTTTGGGAATGTGGTATGCGATAGTTTTTTATGTAAACAGGTTGTGTATTATTTGCTTTAAGTTTCTGTTTATAAAAGTTATTGCTGATATGTTTTCAGATTCTAGAGCGAAAATGTCTATAAATTCATGGCATACGGATTGTAGATCTTTTTCAACAAATGTTGGGAAATTTCTAGAAGGTCTTTCCATTTTTTCTTTGGTTTTGGCAGGTGTACAATTTTGCTTGACAATTTTATAATCTTCAAGGGTTTCGGTAACAAGCTTAATATCAGAAATTACCAAATCTTGTTCAGTGGTATTAATTATTTTTACTAGTGGGTTTGATTTGGAAGTTATTGTATTTGCGACGTAAACGCCGTTTTGAATTGTTTGATAAGGTATCAAAACATTTTGTTCGGGTAATTTAAATTCTACGGGTCTTATAACTTCAGATCTGGCAGGGAGTGATATTGAGTTTATGGTTGGACCATTTATAAGAGGTATTCCATTGTCATGATCAATTTCATTTGATCGGATAATAATTAGATCCTTGTCATTGGAATATTGTAATATACAATTACACTTTCGTATGAAATCCATCCCAATTATTCCGTGTGCCTGTATTTTGAAATCATCCGTGACTACGTGAAAACTATGTTTTACTAGATATTTGTCTATTTTTAATTCGCATTGTACACTGCCTAAAGTTGAAATTATGCCTTGGCCAATACCATTTAAATTTTTTTTATTATAAACATTGATTGATTCATTTAAGACCTGGTTGTGCTTGATAATTGAAATATCAGCTCCAGTGTCTATTAATAAAATTGAAATTCATTCATTTAGGGTAGTTCTACAGCGTAAATAGCTATATAAATTTAAGTTAATATTGTAGGTTTTTGTATTTACTGAGTATTTAGGATTCGCTGCTCGTTTCCCGAGGCTTCAGCAGCTACATTTATGTTTCTATTTTGTGAATTGATGTAACGGTTGCTATTATCGTTATTGCGACGATTAGAACCTGAGTTATTGCTATTGTAATTAAGGTTGTTAGTCCCGTTTTTACGATTTGACCTGCTATTATTGTTTCCATTACGATAGAAACTATTACTTCTGTTCTGATGAAAGTTTCTGTTTTGCGTGAAGTTGTTACTTTCGCCTTTGTTACTATTATTGTTATTATTGCAACCTTGGCGTCTAAAGCCATAGCTTAGGATAGAGTTTTCCTGACCATAGGCTTCGGTACAACTACTTATGAATTTAGTCAATACTTCATTCATGTTATTAAAGTTACCTGATTGCATGATCATTTTAACCCTATCGTTAAAGCTGTTTTTAGTTATAGTCGTAACAGCTGAACGTGTAGCATATTTGTTGGCTATTTCATGGGGTAACCCATCTGTAATATAAGCGGTTTCTAATTTCTTTGTTAATTCCTCCATTTCTTTGGCGTAGGCAATAACATTTTTCCGGACTGTCTTGTGCTCATTAATTGGGCATTAATTACATCAACGGATTCACCTTTAACCGTTGTTTTTAGTTTTAAAATTACATTTACATTTCTCGCTGTTCCTTTCAATTTTGTTTTAATAAGGTTTACTGCTACTGATTCGTGCGTTTCCTTAATTGAGTCTACCAAATTAATGCCGTCGATAAAGCTTTGCAGGTTTTCAGAATTTCCATTAAAGTCTGGAATTAACCTGGAAGCTTTATTTAGAAATTCCATTAAAGTTTGAGGCATTTTGGAATTTTGTTTTTGTTCAGTTTCGGGTAAAAGTTCGAACACTATTGGTTCATGGATTGAGTGTGGAACAAGGACTTTGAAAATTTTTTATAACTTAAGGAAATTAATTTTTCAAGTAGGTCAGAATAAAAATTATAAGCAGAGGTTTGATGAGCCTTAGTTAAGGTATTATAATTTGTATTTAGTAATACTCTGAGCTTCTCTAACTGATTTTGGAGGATGTTTACATTCTTATTAACTGTTTCGGGTTTTGTATCTCTGTCAGTGTTTAAGCATTTATACGATTTAAGGAACTCGTCTTTTATTGCCTTTGCTGTTGATACTATTGTCTCCCAGTCCATCAGTAAAGAAACTGGTAAATAAAACAAGGAATTGGTAAATAAAACGGGAGAGCGCTCATTATGTATACTTTCGTAGCAAAAGACGAAAAAAAAAATAACTTTGATCAGAAAAGTTTTTCAGAATTTTAATAGATTTAAATGTCTCTAAAACAGTATTTTTGCTCGTCGAGTGTAAAACAAAAAAACAATAATCTTTATATTAGTCTAGATTATCTAGATTATTAGCCAAGGATGCAGCTCTAGTGTATGTTTTTCTCAAAGATCTTTTGTGTAACTGGTAGTTCGTTACTAAGAGTTGCGCGGCTAAAATACTGATTGTTATTATGAAATAAATGGCAGGGAAGTCAATTTTAATCACCACGTCATTGACGACATTACCATTAGGCTTTTCAATCTTTGACTCGGTACCGCCCATTGTAATGACACTTGATAAGCCTTTGTATAGAATGGGCTCAAAGGATGAAACCATTAAGAATGTATTTGTTGAACCTAATTGTTGAAATGATTCAAATGATTTGATTAAAAAAAAAATCTAATTATTATTGTTATTTTTTAATGCTATTTCCTATTTTGTATTAAAAATGAATAAGAAATTAACCTTTCTTTCATTATTCCTCTCCCTAATGGAAAAGAAAAAAATTTTAAGTGATTAGGCTGATTTTTACAAGACCGTTAGTAGCTGGACCGTTTACAAGTGTAAAATAAAGGTTTACAAAAAGTTTTACTTAAATTAAGTTTACACAGCCAACGACTTGTTAGTATGTCTTTGTTTTTCGTCCTAGGGCGTGTTAGTACTTAAAATTAAGGATATATATGACACCGCATGGCATACGATACAATTTTATGCACCGTCCTACCATGGCGCTGTCATATATCGGTCAATGCCAACTTTGATCGAACCGGGCATTTCTTACTTTAAGTAGTACTGGAGGGACTCGTGAGTGTCGCAGTAATACTTTGTTTGTTAAAAAAATTGAATTATTTTAAAATCTTATTTTTAATTATATTTTTCAAAATTAAAAAAATTTTTTTTTTTCACTTATTAATCCAACATTTTTCAAAATTTATTTGTATAGTAGAAATTTGTAAATAATAATAATTAAGTTTGAAAACGCAATGTAAACAAAAATGTAATTAAAATCTAAATAAAGTAATGAAATTCATTAAAAAAGATTTCTCCAGATCATACTTCCGTTAGATATTTTTTTTTTTTTGTGTATGATAAAGTGTTTGGAAAAAATTTTATAATTATTAGGTATAACTAACATTTAAATTATATAAAAATTTCTTTAGTTATTATTTTTTGTAAGACCAAAATTTGTTATACGAGTATTTTGTATAAAACAAAAATTAAATAATTACTAACTATTATTAACATTTAAAATTATAGAAGAATTTCTTTAGTTGTAAGATCCAAATTTGTTATATTTTGTTTTTGCACAAATTTTTATTTTATATATATTTTTGTATATCGACTTAAATTGTATGCACATTTTTTATTTTATCAACCTTCATAGACTTTAAATTTATTTTATTATTTACCAGATGATGTTCAATACGTTACATGCTAATATCCAAGTAATTATTCCAACTTGTAATTTCTCAGGATGTATATTTTTAGCTAAGTCTTTTGGAGATATTTTTTCCAACGTTGAAAAAATATCTCCTTCACGCACAGAATCCTTAACATTGGTATAGTAGATTTTTTTTCACCAAGAAATTCAACTTAACTTGTGTATATTGGCAGGATCGCCATGTAATATTAAAAAAAGATTACTGTTTAGTTATTTTTATTTTATTTATTTAATGAACGTTTATTTAATGAACAGCCACTTGTGCGTCTGTTCTGTTTAATGTTTTAATTAATATTGCGTTGTACAAAGAATACTTGCATTCAAAGAACTTAAAAGTACACTAATACTAATACAACAAAGTATCATATATGTGATACTTTGTTTATCATAAATATGATACTTTGTTTAGTCGAGCAGCTAGACTCTAGCTTAAAAATATTGGGATGGGAATGAGCTAGTCAGCACATTCCCACAGTGTGTGTGGACTATTGCTTCAACAAAGTATGAAGCTCGTGTTACATACAGAAGGTATGGTAACTACGACTTGTCAAACACACTACAAACACACTAACAAATTATTTTATTTATAAAAGTAAAAGAATTGATTATCGACAATCATTCCTTTTTCTAAAATGTCGATTCTTAAGAATTCATTCAAAACTACACAGTAATTTCTTGAATTTAAAAATGAATTTCTTGTGTAAAAATTAATGCTTATTGACTGTTTAATGGCAATTAATTTTTATATAACTGTACATCGCAATTTGTCTTACAATGATCTACCGTCAATTAATCTATACCTATAACAAATTGTAACATGAATTATTTTTCTAACAATTTTTAGGCAGCTCCAAATAGTAATTGACACAACTTTGTAGGGTTGGTCCTCAGTATCTTTGTTCAAATATAGGATATTATCTCATTTCCAACGGAAAAAATACACAAAAGCCAATGTGCTCAATTTAACGGGAAATTTTTCGGAGTATCAATTTCCGACAGGACGGGGAGGTGTCTTCATCCCTCGTTTTTAAACTATGATGAAGTTTATGCTGCAAAACCAGTGCATTGTTGTTCAGGCCGAAATTTCAGCCATAAAAAGAGCGGTAAGGTGGCTGAAGTACTACAGGATATATAACCAAGATATCCGGATTTGTACCAACTGCAAAGCCGCGATAAACTCCTTATAGTTCAAATTGATTCGGGAATGCCGGACATCTTAAGATGAGATGGCGACACATTCCAACCTGGAACTCTTTTGGTTGCCGGGGCACACAGGGGTGCCCGGAAATGTAACTGCGGACGAACTTGCTAGATCTGGAACCTACCTTAGGGATCAGGAGATAGATCAACTAGTAGGCGTCCCACTTAGTTGCTGTAAAGACAACTTTCAGCTTGAGCTATTAGGGGCAGCGCAGACCAAATGGTCAAACGAGGTCACCTGCGCGATCTCGGCCTTATGGCCTCAGTATGATTGCAAGAAGACTGCAAGCCTACTGAGAACCCCTCGAGGACAGATGGCCACACTTGTGGCTGTGCTGACTCGGCACTGCGCCACGGGTGTCCACGGTATGAGATTGAATCTCCCACATAATGACTTCTGCAGAAGTTGCCAGCATGAGGAGGAGGAAGAAACGGTGAAGCATCTCCTCTGCCATTGCCCAGCCCAATCCGCTGAAAGGGCGGCGCTTCTTGGCAGCCCGAGGCTGCTGGAACTTGCTGGGGTGTCGGGTTGCGACGTCAACAGGATAAATTCGTTTATCCGGGTTTCGGGATGGTTTGGAAATAGGCCAAGTCCGGATCAGCAGGCATCCTAGCATCCTCCTACTTATCCCTCTTTAAAGTGTCACAACGGGACCAGTAGGACTCAAGTGAGTCGGTTTTCTGATCATAGAACCGGCAACCTGTGCAAGCTAACCTAACGGGAAATTTTATACGCTATTTGCAGAACCCTACAATAATAGAATATTATATAAAACCTCTGTTGCAACATCCCGACTACCTCTGTACAAAGTATGTATATACACCGCAAAAGAAAAGGCAAATTCAAACAAAATATCAGTTAACGTCAGCATTTCCAAATTAAAAAGTTTACAGAACTTGGTGTTCTGTAAATTTTTTAATTTTTTCTTCACAGTAAACATTACAATAATCTTTGCCCATGGATGAAGATAAGATCCTGAAAGAGAACTGCTAAATAAAATAATTTCTGGCAAAAAATTAAATAAATCCATACTGAAACTGCTAAGTTTATTTCGCATATGTTGGAGATTTTTGAAATTAAAAATGTTTCCTCTTATTGCATTAGAAAGAGCTGAAAAGTGCTAATTTAAAAAAACGGATTTTTTTTCTTTTTTTTTTTAGTAGATTTTATTGTTATGTTGTGCTTTAAAAGATAATTTTTTACACTTGCAAAAAGTTCACTTAGGTTTTAAGAAAATATACACCTATTTTCCCTCTATTCTGCAACCTGAAGAGCCTAGGGTAATATTGTTGACTCCAGAGGGTTTAAAATGAAAGCAATATAAGGAAAGCGGTTTAAGGAGGTCTAGCTTTGGCAAGGGAAAATGTACTTTTTAAAACGCCTGATCTGCTGACAGTTAAAAAGGAGTCGTAAAATTTTTTTTAAAATATGTTATGCTTAAGTTCGATTTATTCTATCTAAAGCCTAGTACTCTGTTCGAATTTGTGGAAAATATTGAGCAACATTTATTATTTCACAAGAAAAATTTGACATTTAAAATTTGGTGTCTATCTTGCGATTCGGAAGAATTTTACGATTTTATTGCTTTTAAATATGCCACATTATTTTCAAAAATTTTCCACAAAAAATTCCACATGAAATAATGCCTATTTGCTTTATTTCTCAGTTTTGATAAAATGTTGCCAGAAACATTTCACTGTTTTTCCACAGTAAAAACAGAGTACTACTTCTGCAATATTTTTTCATGACTTTTTCATACAAATTTTTTATGTATGTAGTTTCACATGAAAAACTGAACAGAGTACCAGGCTTAAGAGAGAATAAAATAAAATTTTCCCAATTTTTCTGTAATATTATTACCTAATTTATAATTTAATTTATTCTTTTTTAGATATTTCAATATGAAATATTACTCCAAAAGAAAAGTGTTTAAAAATGTGCAATTTCCTTATATTTTTCTTATAAATTACGTAATCTTACCACAGAAGTGCAAGCAGAATACTTTAAGCTTTTTATACATGAAGTTTGTTATAAATTTAACAACATGGTAGTCGCAAAAATAGGCAAGTGATTTGAAATCACACTCTAAATAAGTGACTGTGATTTCCGATTTAAAATCACGTGATTTCAAAAATGTTTGTGTGTAGAACACCTCTTATGTGATTTCAAATCACTTTGATAAATATTCATTTTCAGAACAGGCCTCTATTTGGTTTCCTTTCGATCATTAACAAGATATTGGTACATTGGTGTTTCTCAATAAAATATTGCTTGAATTAAAAATTCTCTAATAAAAAAGAAGACTCTTTAAGTAAATTTACCATCAAATCGATGCAACAAACAAAACACAAAATAAAATAAGTATTTACATAAATAAGGGAATTTTTAGAACAAATTAATGCCAGTGTTTTATTTTTTATTAGAGCATTTTTATTCGATATCGGTCCATTGTGTCTTAAATTTTTTTAAACCATATACTTATGTTTTTTTATTTGTTTTTTCTAACACGCTTGGTGGTAAATCATAACTTGAACAGTAGCTATTACGTCTTTGTAAGCCATATTTGATATGAACTAAAATGTTATGAGAAGCTCGAGTATGCGTAATCGCTCATAACCAGAGCAGAAATTTATAGCTTCAGGTCGAAGGCCTTTTTTTGTTTTTGTAAATACAACGCTATCTGCGAACCTTTCTTGCTTGTCTGCAGAAAACACCCAGATTCTTTGGTGATAATCGAATCCGCAACTCCCAGAATAATAGACTAGCTCACTACCAATCTACCGAGACACTTAATTCAATAATGCACTGAATCGCAAAATTTTTGGCATGAAGTCGAAATTTTCATGGAAATATTTGTTTATTTTAACTATATTTTCTTAAAGTGCATACCCTAGGTACAACATTTCAGTAAATAAAAGTTATTTGATGGTAACCCTGAACTTTTACAAATGGTACAAAGTCCAATCTATACGTCAGCTGTTGTTTTTCACAAAAAAGCAGAAAAAGTTAGCTCAGCTTTATAATAACCGAAAGCGACTGCCAGTAAACAAAAAAAATTTGAAAAATATGGAAAATAAAGATAAATGTATGTATATTATTAAAAACTAATAGCAATTGCTTTTTATTTGTTAAATGTTTTTGTGAATTGTTTTTTGTGAAGTCCTAAGAAAGAGAAAAAATTAACCAAAACACCAGTTTATAGTGGAGTAAAAACTAACTTTCGCCCAATTTTGGCCAAAATTTAATTATGCTAAAATATACTTGAAAGTGTACATTATAACGTGTTATTAACAGTTTTTGCCCAATTTTGCCCGTTTTCCATAAATTTGTGGATTTTTAGGTACATTTGAGTTCAGTCATGCTACCCTGTTCAATGTGTGGCTAGACAACAATCGAAATGAATTCAAACTGGATTTTTGAACAGCTTAACTCTAAAGCTATGAGCATAGACACAAAAGGTTCTGTAAAGAAAAAAGTCAGCAATTTTACTCGCTTCATCCAGAAAAACTTACCTAAATGCAATAGAACTGTCTCCAACTTTAAGGTAAAACACTCTAATTGGCTTTCGTTGAACATGACGATTATTTTGGACAGCAAAAAGGATGTGGCACCCGAGCATAATAAAATGGGACGTCCACCTCTAACATATGAGGCAGCAGGACCACGCCTTAAAAGAAAGTTAGCAACCGAACTGGCAGATACCCAAGAAAACGACACAAGCCTTCTTATGCATGCAGCAATAGTTTCAGCTAGGAAATCAAATGAAAAGGATACAGCATTTGTGTTGAAGAATTGCTTGGTCACTCCGAGCGGATCTAGTGGTATTAAAAAAAACTGTTTTTGCAGGAAGCTATACCACTAACACAAAACGAAGCTTTGGAATTTTTGCTTGATAACTCATTAAGCAAAAAACAATATAATGCAATGACAGCTCTAAACAAAAAGCAAAATTGTGATATATACCCGAGCTACTATAAAATTCAGAAAGCTAAATTGCAATTGAGGCCCACGGGAATAGTAGCTACAGAAACTATGGCTGTAGTTTGCTTGCAAGAACTGTTAAACCATACTGCCAGCCGAATCTTACTCTTGCAAGAAGATCTTTTTATTAACTTACCGAATATTACGAATGCCAAATTAGTTGTGAGCTACGGATTTGACGGATCGACTGGACAAAGCATGTACAAACAGAGATTCGAAGCAAGCGAGCCGGCTTCTTTTGATCAGTCTTTGTTTGTCACAACAGTCATTCCACTTAAACTAGTGGATAACTTCGGCACAGTACTATGGATAAATCAAACTCCACAATCTGTGAGATTTTGTAGGCCTTTAAAAATGGAATTCGTCAAGGAGAGCAAAGAACACATTCTTAAGGAAAAAGAAAATTTGGACACGCAAATAAAAAACTTGATGCCGTTTGTTGGAGAAATTTTGAATGAGAGAAAGGTTGTCGTATCATATGATCTTTATATGACTCTAATAGATGGCAAAGTCTTAAACATTTTAACTGGCACAAAATCTTGTCAGTTATGTCCTATCTGTGGGGCTGGCCCCAAACAATTTATAAAAAATATAGATACGAGCTCATCGATATTCAAACCAAAACCTGGAAGCCTTCAATATGGAATGAGTCCATTGCATGGATGGATAAGAATCTTGGAATTACTTCTTAAAATATCATACCGAATAGAATTAAAAAAATGGCAAGTAAGGGATGAAACAGAAAAATCAAAAATGAAGGTAAGAAAACTAAATATACAAAAGAAATTGTGGAAGGAAATGGGATTACATGCGGATAAGCCAAAGCAAAATGGAAGCGGAAACACAAACGATGGTAACACTGCGAGAAAGGCTTTTTCAAATACAAAGCTATTTGCATCAATTTTAGAATTCGACTTATCTATAATAGAAAGGCTTCATACTATTTTAATCGCCATTTCATGTGAATTTCCAATCAATGCTATTAAGTTCAAACAATTCTGTGAGGAAACATTTCGTTTATATATGCTCAAATACCCGTGGTATCCAATGTCGCCTACTTTACATAAAATCTTGATTCATGGATCTCAAATAATATCATCATCAGTAATGCCAATAGGTTGCCTTGGCGAAAACGCATCAGAAGCCCGCAACAAATTTTATAAACAAAAGACAGGAGATCGCATGCTCGTCAGAATTCGCGGATTAATAATATGCTCGATGTGTTTCACAGATCAATAGGCTCTTCAGATCCTATTCTTTCGAGCATTTCGCTCAAGAAAAGGTCAGCTCAACTTAAAAAAAAGGTATTGCCCAAAGATGTTATTGAACTTTTAGAAGCACCAAGTTTTGAAATTGAAAATAAAAATGAACCTGAGAATAAAAAGAGCGACTCTGATTCTGAAACTGATTCCGAATGCGAAAGTGTAATCAATTATTCATTAGAATTAGACGTAGAGGATGACTAATTTTTTTATTTTAACGCATATATTAAAGAAAGCTATATATATTTAAGGATTCAGGTCTTTTTAAGTCCATTACATGATAACTATATTATATATCACTTTAATAAAACTTTTGCAATTTAATAATATTACTTTACAAATAAAAACACATTGGTATTCGAAATTTCAACTGAAATTTTTCGTAATTTAGGAATTACAAGTCAAAAAATGGCCCGATTTTGACCAGCTTGGGCCTGGTGTTAAATAGGTATGTATTCCTGATCTCAAGAAGCCCTTAAATTTTGTACAAAACAATATTTATGCAAAATTTGGGTATATTAAATAGTTGTTACGCACGTTTTGGCCCCATATGGGAGGAAGGCGTGGTCGGATTGGTCCAAAATTTGGCACAGATGCTACGCATACTATAACTATCAAATGTACCAAGTTTCAATTCTGTAACTCTATTTTTAGACTTTATTGCAAAAATTTGGCGATCCAGCCCAGTGTGCAATGTTAGGTGAAGATGATACGAGTTCAATTAATTTACTTTAACCAAAACGAGCAGACCTACTGTGAGCGTAAACAGTTAATTTTTTTTTATTAAAGCTTTTATTAGCGAATGACAATTAACAAAAAAAATGTTTAATTGCAGTTGAAGAGGCTTATATAATAGGAGTTTAATTCAGTAAAACCAATAAACAAAAACAACACTAAAATAATTCAATAAATCTTAAAAAAACTGATGATTTTACGCATCAAAAGAGTAAACAACACCTATTACATAAGTACTAGGCATGGATTCCACAAAGTTTCTCGTTATTTTAGGAGAGATTTTGTTCCATTCTTCAATTAAAGCCCTTTTTTAGGCCATCCTCATTACAAATAGTCCTCTGCCTAATTTTTCTATCAAGATGCTCCCACAAATGTTTAATAGGTCTGGGGACTGCGGTGGATGTTCTCGAGTCTTATGCGTTCGATACAACAACCATTCCTTAACAATCAACGACGTATGCTTCGAGTCGTTGTCATGTTGAAAGACCCAGTTATTTAGCAGTCCCAATTATTCGATGCTGGGAGCAACATTGGCAATGTAAGGCTTTTTCCGCGGCCCTTTGCCAAGCAGTCCATTTTTCTGGAGTGCTCTACTAACTGAACTGGTACTTACGGCTTTTCCAGATGTCTCTGTTATATTCTTTGTTATTTCATCAGCACTTCTTGTACTACAGCTCGTACTTCTGTGCTACTTAACCTTTTTGGTCGTCCCTTCCGAGGTAAATTCTCTACTGTGCGATGCTTAAGATATTTAGCTATGATTTATTTAACAGTTCAGTGGCTCCTTCCGACAATTTTTCGAATTTGACGCAGTGATTTATTTTTTTATGCAAATCATTTTTTTAGTGTTGTTTTGATTATTGTTTTTACTGAATTAAAAATTAATATACCTGTTTACTTTTTTTAACGCTCAAGTAAGGTGACGCGGTTACGATTTTGATAATGGTGACGACGGTCACGGTTGTTGAGTTCAATAATTTTTCTTCAACCAATAACTGCTCAACGTGCCTAAAGGAGTTTTTGCTTCAAAAATTGTTTGCTTCCGGAAGAAGAAAATAATTTAAAAAAAAAATTTAAAAATAAAAACGAACGCGAACATAAATAAAGTTGACATCTAACATTCAAAACAATCGAAAAAAAAAATATTGAGCTGCACTCACCTGTGAGTTATTGTGCTATGGTAGCATGTAACTACTTACATTTTGAAAACACCTGAGAGTTCAAAAAAAGTGTCATTCTTTAAGTGTCAAATCAAAAGGGTTACTGTGTAACAAGGTGTACTATCATGACGTTTTGTCATTATCTTCTAAAATTCTGCAATAGCAAACACATATTTTAACCGACTTCAAATATTTTTCTTATGTTTGTTGCTTCAGAACTACATTTATGAATCTGTTTTGTTTTTTCAGTTTAAGGCCCATTATAATTTGCCAATAGCTTAAGATAGGATTTTATCGGATAAGTAGTTTTTCGGTATTATAGGTCAGCTATAAATAACCTTTAACTACGGCGTACTATAAAGGTAAGTTATAGTAACTAGCCTTACCTTCGTTATTATTACGACCATCTACTTATCTCTTCGATAAAATCCTAACTTTAGCTATTAGAAAGTTATAATAACGGGTCTAAATTTTATGCTTACAGATTGGTCGCATTTAGAAAAGCGTTTAATAAAATTAGAAATAAAAATTTATACAGAAATTAAAGGTGCAATTTTGACATAAATAACTTAACTATTGAATCGTAAATGAAAGTTCATTGGTTCAGGTTACAATTGTACTAAAAGCAGTACAATTGTGCCAACTTAATCAACAATAGTGAAAATAAAAATTTAGTTTACAAAAAATAAAAATAGTGAAATGATTACCCCATAGAAGATGCCGTGCCGTTTGAAAAGCAATAGCAGACACGTTATATTTAAGGAGGTGAAATTACAAACCACGCGTTGAGCGCTTCATGCTTCTGTCAAATAAAGTTGAAATAGGTTATTTTCATGGTTAACTTTCAACTTTTCACGCGTTATGTCTAATGTAACTGTCAGCTGGCTTTTGTTTTGTTATAAAGATTCTTCTCAAATGGAGGAAAAATTAATAGAAGAAGCAAAAAATATAAACTTTTATATAATTTTTAACATACAAATGAATTTTTTAAGTTAGGCTTAAGTTCGTTATATTCTGTCTAAGTTGAGAATATATTAATTACAAATTAGATGATTAATTTTAAGGAATAATATTAAAAAGAAGCGTCAACAAATTTTTTAAAAGCTGATTTAAACAAGAAGTCTGTATGTAAATTTAAGTGTTATATAAATTTAAGCGTTTAAAGCGTACAAACTATTCAAAGCTTACAACGCGTTGACAGAGTGATCAATTTTATGAAGGTATAAAAACATATACATATCGCACTTGATCAACAAGAGGGTATTAACTCAAAATATTTAAATTTTCAATTTTTGCAAAAATCAACCAAAAACATTAATATCCATCTACTGTAAATATTTCAACGTTTTCTGATTACTCTTTCATCTCGAAACCCGCATATGAGACCATTTTCGTGATAGTGTATTGAGTACCTTTATATCAACAAAAAGGTATTATTTTGATTTGGCAATAATTGCAAAAAATTTAAAAGAAAACAATGTAAATATATTATTAAATGGATTTTGCTTACCATAATATGTTCAGATTTTTAAATTACCTTAAAATGTAAGCACAAACAGTTTTTTACCTCTACTGATTTTGAGTTAATACCCTCTTGTTGATCAAGTGCGATATGTACTTATTTATAAAAACATAAACAATCAACTGCGTTGGCGCAACACATACTAAAGACAGGTCATTCAGCTGATTTTGAAACAGTAACAATTTTAGATTGAGAAAATGTAGAAAAGAAAAGGTACACTATTGAGAGCCTAAGAATACAACAAAAGAAAGAGTATACAATGAACTTGAAGGAAGATACGGACAACATAAACACTTGTTACATAGTCGCCATTAAATAAACTGTGATATTAATTTGTGTTTTTGTGTTCAAATTTAATTTAATGTTAAATGTTTCTTTTTTGTTAAATGTAATATGTTAGATGATGTTTTAATGTAATTAATAATATTGTTTTTACTGTAAGTAAGTTTGTTATATCTAATGTAAGATTGGTTTGATTGTATTGTTTTGTTTTTCTTAATTAAATAGATTCCCCTTGATGAAGTCAAAAAGAAATTGACGAAACGTCGGGAAAAATGTAATTAAACTATTGTTTTATTTACATTAAAGAAGTTAGGCTGGACTAGCTTATAAAGAAACAACAAGACGTGTTTTTGTTTATTTTTTATTATATATTTTTTGCAAGAATACTTATTTATTTGAAGTGGACAATTTTTAATATTCTCAATCGTTTTTGGCATTGTGTCCTTGATTTCAATTATAATTACTTGGAATTGTGATTGAGGTAACCTCAATTACGCATTATATGTAATTGTAATATAAATGTAATTTTAACCCCCTAGGTCTAGCAATAAAATCCTTGATGTTGATAACAAAATTGCACAACCCTTCAGCGCTGAGTACTTACGATATATTACATTTTCTGGTGAAACTTTTGTCGGTTATTATATTAGAAAAAGCAACTGTTTCATGAGAAGATACATTCCTTTTTATACGCGCTGGGATACACGTACACAAAAACCTATACGGAACAACGCATCCATACGTATGTATGCGTGTTTAGGCGAATGTGTAGATTTGCATCGCAAGGCTTTTGTGTCTCTAGTGTTGTACAAACATACATATGTATAATAAACTTTTACACGGATGTGTATACGAGTATGCATTTGAGTTAACGTGAATACATTTCCTTTAAATTTGTATGATTTTATCTTATGTTTGCAACTCCTTTATAAAATTTTCATTTGTTTGCATCATCATTAATTTTGCTTACAGATCGTGATGGTGGATAGGAAGCAACCTTTTTGTATTTTTCATTACGTTCGAAGAATCTGAATGATGTACTTATATGATTATCAGTTGCAAAATAAAATAGAATAAAATCAAGTTAAATTGTTTAATGCATAAGCAATTAAATTCTTAAAATCTTAAAAAAAGAAAGAAAAGTAAATAAAAAATATATTTTCGCACATGTTTGAATGAAAGCAAATGCTGCTGCACTTGTTTCTACATATTCCATAGAACTGAAGCACTTATATATCAATTCCTTTTTAGATTGTCGATAAAATGATTGCAACGTATAATTACAACACATGCTTATTACTTCAAGAATAGAAGTAATAAGAGTGCATAACTACTAGGGTGGTCCAAGACCTTTTGGTAAAAACTCAGGTTTAATGTAAAAGCCGATGGACCCTCCAATTCTTGTACATATATGCTTTTAAAAAAATGGATTTTTTACAATTTTCGAAAAAATTATAAAAGATCTAGGATAAAAATACTTATTTTATTTGGTTATTTTACTATAGAAGTAAATTTTACAGTTTAATAAACCTGAAACAAAAAAAACGTTAAATACCCGAAAGTAAAAAATATATGTAGTTATATAACTCATTTACGTTCTAGTACCCTCTTGTTGAAACTGCTGAAAATATTTCACAATAAATGTAATTAAGAGATCAGAAGTTGATCTCTTCAGAAAATCAAACAAAGAAATATTTTCTAAACTTAAGAACTATAGAAATTTATGAAAACTAAATGTTGTTGAGTACTGCCTTCCATATGTTCTAGGGCACTAAGATTTTGCATAGATTATTCTTGTATCAAAAAAAAATTAAGTTTTTGGAGCGCCCTAGTGCATACGTTTTATATACATACATATGTATATGTTTTACATTTCAACAAGAACTTGCAAGCGAAATTGAAAAAAATATTACCTTTTTTTGTTTGTGTAATAATGTATGTATATGGTGTCTTTATAGAAGCATTCGAGCTTTATTAAATGAAATGTTTATTATGATGGGAGGAAAATTCTATGGCTTTATGTTTTAAAATATCTAATAAAGGCCATGATGATTTAATAATTATAATCAGTCGTACGATATGTCAAAAAAAGCATGTGTGCTAAACTTTGATATTCTTTTGAAAACTTTTTTTTTTATTCTGATCAAAAAATTGGTAAATGGCAAAGGTGCGAAACCAAAGCGCCTGGGTGTGATTTCTTTAGCTACCTCCAAAATCTGCAGCGCGACCTATACCTTCGTATAGGAAGTGAGACTCCAAATTCAGCTAGGTAAAATTAAAGAGAGTTGAATGGTGCTCCTCCAGTAAAAAAATGAGTTTAATGGTGCCCCCCTAGTTAAAAGTTGAGTTTTTAAAATGGTGCTCCACAAATGACCGACTTTTTGAAATTAAAATTTCTAGGTTATATACAATAACCGAACGATTACACGTGGCTGATTAAGCACCCATCAATAACAGTACCGTAGTACAGCTATTCGAGGACGCCATTCCGCCGGTGTGAGAACAAGACGCAAACCACTCGAATGCCGAGCAACAAGGACGGCCTGATTGACTTTAAACGACAATAACAATGACGCATGTACGAATTCGTTGACCCAGAGCTACTTTACATAAATTCATAAAAAAATATTTTTCCATGCGATCAGAGTTGTAAAATCTTGTATGATAGTGTGACATCTACAACGGCATTTTGAAACGATTTTTTAGAAGGACACAATTCTGTCAGTGCCTTTTGTCATTGGATCGAACTATTGTGTAGGATAATGAATCCTGGCCTTAAATGACTACCATGACTGGCTGTAGCATCCTGTCACTCAAATTTTTTATCACGTTCACAAGAATATCTATTGTTACATCATTGATGACATGAGTCATGTTGACCACCAATTGTTTACGAGTTATTGAGCATAACATGGTCTTTACATATTTCCAAATAAATAACCAAAAGGCATCATCAGTGTGTAACATATCCTGATTAAACCACAAGTTGTCGATTTTTATTAAATACTAGCTGTGCGTCCTGCCAATATTTTGTTCGATTTTGCTTTGACAGTTACCCAAACCAAATTTTAAGACTCTTACTCTTATATAGGTATATGTACACATATCTGGATAAAAATCTAAAAAATTAAAATTTAGAGGTACTAAGGTATCTTCACACGAAATTTTATTAAAAATCATCCAATAGTTTTTACGTGATGCAAACACAGACAGACAGACAAAAATTCTAAAAACTGCTGTTTTGTATTCCATTTCAATCTGCACCAGCAAGAAAATTTTTAAAAATATTTTAAAAATATTTCAAAAATTTTGGGAACAAAGTTTTATTAATCATATCGTCGAAGTTGTCTTCGTATATCACAAAAAAATTATAATGATGTGGATGATACAATTTGCTGGGAAATTTTTTTCTGATCCATCTATTTATTTATTATTATTTTTCCATTTTTGATAAAAATTTAACGTCTTTATTTGCTATCAAAATGTCTTAACAAAAGTCAAAATTCATATAAAAATAATGTTTTTTTATATGAATTTTGACTTTTCTTAACAAAAGATGGCATTTTGTTGTTGCTTTGTAGTTCGAAATATCAAAAATCATAGAAGAAAATTGAGAAGGGTGTATGTGTTTTATTGCTTTCTCACTTCTACACTATAAAATTTCTGAATAAATATACCTTGCACAATAATAACAAAAAAGTTAATTTATATAATAATTTTGATTTTTCTATTTCCTGAATGGAAGATCCAAAATATTAGAAATCTTTTTAGTCTCTTTATTTCATCAGTTTCGTCTAAAAAAGTAATAGCTAAGGGGTTTGTATGATTACTTAGTCTATTCAAATATCGTTGAATTTTAAGGTCATTATGAATTGCTTCGTTAGTTATATACCTTGGTGATTGTACTACGAGTCTGAGAGTCTTGGTTTGATATATATTGAATAATCTCAATATTTGACGTCCACACAGGTTTTAAAATGGCTTTATAAATTTTGAACTTGTTTTCAATATTAAGTGGAGATTTTGGACCAATACCAGTAAAATTTTCTATTCGTAAATTCAGATGATTACGATTAGTTTTTATGTGCTGTTTCCAAGTAAGCCGACGATCCATGTGCAATCCAAGATATTTAACACAATCACTTTAAAGGATTTGAATGTTGAATAGTTACATTAGGACACTCTTCCTTTCTAAGCGTAAATATAACGTGAATAGAATTATCTGCCTTTACTTTTATTTTCCATTTTTTTTAGCCATAACTCAATTAAATTCAATTTACTCTATACGTTTCTAGATGCAATTAAAGGGGAATTGTTTTCTAAAATTAAATTTTACTAAACAAAATATGTTAACATTACTGTTTATTAATAAATGCTTATCTCTTATTTAGGTTTGTTCAAAGCTAAGCGCTAGACGTCGTTACGCCTTACGCTCTTGTTTAGGTTAGTCAGTAAGAGGTAATTTAGTTGCAATGCCTTTTTGCTGAATTATAGCTTTTGATTTTTTTAATTTTGCATCGCAGTTTCCGGCTGCGTTCGGCCGATATATTTTTCCACTACTTCTTGTGAGAAATTGTATAATCTTTTTTTGTCATTAGATGACTCCTTAATTATTGTTGCAAAAAGGCATACTCCATCAGATTAAGACCTGGTGATTTTGGTAAGATTTCAATAGCAAGTGCTGGCATTCATAGGGTATAGGTAAATTAGCAACAAAAACAGAAATTTTAAGAATCAAATTTCTTTAAATTTAATTCGATCCCAATCGAATGATTTACATTAATTACTCTATGAGACTTTTCAGGAGTACCATGTTGCTGTCTAAACCCAAATTGGTGGTTTGGCATAATATTTAAATTCTCAATTATAGGTGATAAGCGGCTCAGAAAAATGTTTTCAAACATTTTTATAAACATTTTTATAAAAATTCTTAACAGGCTTATCGGTCTATAGGATGTTATTTCATTTTCTGATTTATTTGGCTTCTTATTTATTATAATTTCAGCCCATTTCCACTAAGATGGAAAGTGACTCAACCGCAGAATCAAATTAAAAATCAATTTCAAAAATACAATACCTTTTAATGGAATATTTTTAACAACCGTCGCACTGTGGTCAATATTTTGAGATAGCGGCCAAAACTCCTTTTGGTTTTTGTTCTCCGATTTTAAAGTTATTAGACTCATATGAAAGCAGACAGTAGTAAACCTCGGGAGCCATAAAATTAGAACTCTATTTCAACTATTTCACTGAGAACAGGGTGGTCCAAAATGGGCTTTTTCAGAAGTTAGTAAATTTATGATATTTTTAGTTAATTTTTAAAGTTTAAATGATCATAACTTTTTTGTTTTTCAAGATTTTTGGACGAAATAAATTTTGTGTTTTAACTTAGTTTCTGTTTTCAGAACAATTTAAATATTTTTTTTAAAAAAGGTCAAATTTCTCAGAAATTTCCTACTTCATAGAGCACAACTCCTGTGAGTCAAGCTGAGTCAAAACACAAATTTACTATTTTGTAGTCCTAGCTCTCCCCTACATTCCTATATATACATGTCCATGCATCGGGACTGCACTTTTTGAGCTACAGCAATTTTTCTGACCCAAGGTAAGATATTCGGTACAAATGCACGAAATATTTTTGGAGAAGTTATTTGTATGTAAAAGTGGCTATTATGCATATATTTTGATGAAATTTTGTACAAGAGTTCTTATTGACCCATTGAAGTTGGCCCATATTTGGACCTAGTCCACATAGATGGGTGTATCAAAATTTTGACAAAAATGACAATAGAACTCTCAAATTATGTGGTATCTGGCAATTCATTTGGAAAAGGTAAAAAATGATTTTATTGCCATCTAATATAACACAAGAAATTGTTTTACTCACGCAACCAAGAATGGCTAAGAAATAAACTTATTTTTAAAAAGCCATCAGTAACTACCACGGAAACTAGAAAAGGTGGTCGACCAGCAAAGCTAATTGATAATTGTAGTGAAAGATCACGAAGACGCAAGCTTAAACATATTAATGAAGAAGTTTCTTGTAGCATCATAAAGGATTCATTTCTGAATCAAATTCAACCATCGAAAACTAAAAAGAGTAAAATTGCTAATTATCAGTATGCTAATGAGACAGCAACCCTTTATAACCAAAAATATTCTTGGAGACATATGCCAACTACAGTTCACAAAATTTTGTTCCATGGGGAACGAATAAATCAGCACAATATGCTTCCAATTGGAGATCTCTCAGAAGAAGCGCATGAAAAAAAGGAACAAGGACTACAGATTCTTTCGCGAGCACAATACAAGAAAAATTTCCAGATATTGTACTAATGAAGATCTTATTAATATTTGGTTGTGCACATCAGACCCATATATGTCCAGTATTCGACAAAAATGGAAATCAACCTCATTAGAGTTAGATGAAGAAGCTAAACAACTACTGCAAAATGAAAATCAAAGCTATTTGGAAGAAATTTTTACTAATATTGTTTAATTAATACTAGTTTAAAGATTATAATTCGTTTCTAATTTTAGTATAAATTTTTATTAATACATTTAAATAAAATATATGTGCACTTTAAATCAATAGTAAAAGTTTACTTAAAATTTTATCGATGTTGTGTTCTGTATATAATATATCCAAATGGTATTGATATTGTTGGGAATTTCAGTGCTATTTTTCAGTTTAATCCTCACGAGAATTAGCTTTCTTCCAAAAAAACCAACCTTTGGCCCCTGTGAATATTGAGACTAAATAAATGTCAGGGGCCAAATGTTGGCATTTTCTGACCAAAATTAAGTTTAGGAATAATAAATAAGTATTGGTTGTAAAATACGATCGAAGAAAATAAGAAATTATAAAAAAATACCTATTTAAAATGTCAAAATATTCAACTTTTACATGGAAACTCAACAAAAAATTAAAATGCATTTTTAACTCCACATTACTTACGTTCCTATCAGTCGATTTTTACGTTTGAACACGCAAATTGAAGCTTAAAGTCCCTCCTATTGAACAAAACAAATTGCGTAAAAAAATACCAATCCGGTCAAAAGTTATAGAGTTTTGACCGCTATCTCGCGAAATTGACCACTGTGCGTCGCATCAATATTATCATATCCTGGAGACTTTATGGGTTTTAAGTTTTTTATTTGTGCTTTAACTTCAGAAAGAGAAATATTGGTTAATGGTAAGCACATTTGATAAGGGGCATTTAAAATGTTTGATATTTCTTCGTGTTCCCTAGGATTTTCTACTTGGTGATCTTGAGAAGTCTTATAAAGGTGTTCCGCAAATGCTTATACCTTAGTTGCGTCTGATTTACACCATGAACGAAAATTATGCTTGAAGTGAGGATTTCTTTTTGCTCGTTTTTTAATATATTTCGTTGCTTTCCATAAACTTAAGTTGTTATTTTTTTCAATATTAATGTTGTCAAATAATTTTTAGTAGCTTCGGTTTTTAATTTATATAAATGTGTTTTACTAATCTGCCACGCTTCTAAGTCTTCTTACTCGAATAAGTTTGCAAGTTTGTGTGGAGATTTATAATCCATTTTGAAAAATGGATAAAGTATTTACTGGATTTGACAAATAAGCAGCTACGTGGATTATTTTCCTAAAATATTCAATTGCATAGTCCAGCTCATAATTATTTGATTTACATAGGTAAGTTTAGGTTTAAATTTTTAACAACCCAATATGCAAAAGATTATAAATTATTATTTTTTTTTTGTAATTATTTTTCGAACTTAGTGAATAAATTGTGGAGAAAAATTATACGTAGAGAAAACTGGCGAGTGATCCGAGCTTAGGTCGAAATTATCTGTGATATGAAATTGACTAGCACGTATTCCAGCATAGTCAGTCAGTAGACCAACAATAAGATGGTTTGTCAGTTGAATTTACAGAAAATTTAAATAATAATAATTTTAATAAAGTTCTCTGCCTTTTGGATTTATTAGACGCGAACCCAACCAAGTAGGCTTTGAATTAAAATCTCCCCCAACAATAAACCGAGGACCAAGTTTTTGAAAGAAATTGTGGAAATCTACACAATTTATATTATGACGAGGTGGAAAATAAATTGCGCTTACAGTAACCGAAAACAGATAACAATTAATTTATTCCCATGGGGGAATAAATTAAAAAAAATTGCTGAAAATTGTTTAAAACATTTTGAAAAAACTGAACTGAGTATCGAAAAACAAATTAACATAATTTACGGATTATCATCATTTATACCACATTGAGGCTGCCACGAAATTAAGTCATTTCGTGATTTCGACCGAAATCAACTTGAAATTACGTAATTTCGCATATATTTTATATTCTACTAAATTTCGTCGATATACAACGCTGATTTTGTACAAAACTACAAAAAAACTACTTTATTTGCAACCAAGTTTACAACCTTGAAGGTTCGTTTATTTGGAAATAAAAGGTCAAAACCAAATGAAATAATGAAAACATAGACATAATTATACACAAATTTTGTTATAGTGCTTTTTTAATATATGCGTATTTTTTAAATTAATACGAAAGTGTTGTACCAAAGGTTTTTGCAAAAAATTATACAAATGTAAGTAAACATGATGAGCTGTTGGCGAAATTAACTCAAATGTAAAATATTCCACTATGAAAACTAGATTTCGTTCATAATTTCAAGCTGAAATTCTTGGAGAGTGTGGGAAAATAAACTTTTGACAAATTTAGTTTTGGATTGTGCAGTTTTAAGTATTATTAAAGAAAAATCCAAACACGTTTTAAGCTTGCCATGTCAAATAGCAGAAGTAAAGTTTGAAAAGGTTATTAAATTGATATCTTTGAAGCCTTTTGCGTTTTAAAACCAGAAACCCAAAAATTATTTTTATCGACTCATTTAATCATAATGGTGAGTCCTATTACAATTAGTTTGTTCCCAATAAACCATTTCGCAAAAAACAAACTAGAAAAGAAATAAAACCAATGCTATTTAAATATGCCGAAGATTGTTCAAACTCTTGTTGTCACTTCGGAAATTCCAAAAAAATAAAAAAAGTGTACTAAATGCATTTATAATGTTTGTAGAGACTGCATAAAAATTATATGTATACAATATTTTTTTATAGTGTGTAAACTATGCAGTAATTAAATTTTAGCTGTAGACTGCTTTCACAATAGACAGAAACAGGGCATACATTTTTTGAATTCTCTTTTGCTCAGTCTTAATGCTTTCTTGAGAAATATAATGTGAAGCAATACAGAAAAAAACGAAAGGCAGAAAAGAGAAATGAAAAAAATGTCCAGTACGATAGTCACGAAATACACACTCTACCTCTTCAACCCCTTGCCGAAATTTGGTCTGTCTGCCCTGTTTATGTCTATTGTGAAAGGGGACTTAATAAGTGTGTTGTATTTATATACAATATTCATTTATATACATTACTGCTATCCCCGGTGCGCTTCGCTACACCCATCCACAAAAAATACAATAAACACTTGGCTGAAAAGTATGGCCCGCCTTTAACTCGAAAGAGCACGCTATTCTCACGTCAAAAATGTTTTACTTTATGTGCAAGGTACGACGCCCACTGTTCCCACCCAATCTGTTTTTTGCTAGACTATACGTATTAACAGGATATTCATTTTTTACTTTTTATGTGAGGTACCGCTCTCACTAATGTAATCCAGTCTATGTGCCAGACTACGCGCAAAGTCTCAAGACTCTACCTATTGTAGTTCTCTAGGTAGAATATAATATTTTTTCACTTTGAATAGGAGGTATCACGACCACTGCCCCACTCCAGTTTGTATTTTGCTGGACTATGAAGATTTATATAAGGGCTACTCGCGCAACGTTTCAATGCGCTATCTATTGCAGTTTTCTAGGTACACGCCTACCATTTCAGTGCAGTCTGTCCCTACACTATGTACATATCTTAATATAGGGATTACTGATACAAAACTCCAAGGTGCTACCTACTGCAGTTCTCTAGATACAGGCTAATAAATTTTTACTTTGTATGCTCACTGTCGCCTATGTTTTTCTAGAGTATACGCATGGGTATCGAGGTTACTTGTACCTACTATCAATACCATGTATATTATAGTTCTCTGTGTACAAGATAACAATTTTTCACCTTGTATGGGAGGCTCTATATGTTGCAGTTCGCCAGGAACTCGTTAAAAATTTTTACTTTGTATTGGAGGTACAACAATTTTATTTATAAAAATTTGGCGGCAAAGAAAAACACAGAAAAATGTAAGTATATTTTTCTGATTATAATTCAATTTATTTTTAAATTAATTAATTATTTTATTTCAGGAGCCGGCGATGCATAATGGGATGTAAAAAAGGGGCGAATCTGCACCAGTTCCCGAAGAACGCGACCAGGCAAGTTTTGTTTACCTTTTTTTAAGTGTTTGTTGAGCCAAAGATTTTGTACAATGGGAGAAAATATCCAACGTACAAAATCTTATTAATTTTTCGGACTATATTATAATTAAAACAACTAATTGAAATTCTTAGTTTTTTAATTGGAACCATTCTTCTAAAGGTTTGTATGATTGGCAAGAATTTGTCTTGTCGAACATACAAAAGCTTTAATGGACATTGGGCGATTTCTATATAAATACAAATTGTTTTCATAAATAAAAAATGTGTAAACAATGGGCCTCATGCATAAAAACGAGTAAAAGCGCTGAGTTGAGGCAGGTGAGCAATTGCTCCTAAGTCGAGTTCAATCAAACAGCAACAGCTTTTGCTCAATTTTGAATGCATACAAATGAGTTCAAACCAATTGCAATTACTTGAGCAAAGGGAGATCTAACGTCAAGTGAAAGTGAAGTAGAATCAGAATTTCTTGCTGTTTGTTGTTCGATATCGTTTCCTAATTGTCATTGATAAGGATATAATCGTCTTTTAAAAATTTAGCTATGTTATGCAAATTGAAACAACTGGCTATTACGTGGGGCGATAACTCTGCCGATAACCGAATTTGGTATTGAAATATCGAAAATCTTTGCTTCAATTGCCCAAAACACCGTTCTATAATGACACGTTCTCTTGTAAACACTTTGTTGAATGTTTTTTCTATGTCAGTTGTTGGGTTTCGGAATGGTGTCATTAGCCATGGGCATATTCCATAGCCCTCATCCGCGAGAAGTAATTCCCACCCCTAACCACTGTATTCTTGTAGTGCAATGTAATTAGAATACCCCTAAAACACATCACCACTTTTCACTTACCTCTTTGTTGTAATACTCAGTTAATTAAAAGATCATTATGCAAAGATAAATTTGTCACATAGTATACTAAAAAAATTCAAAATTTATAATTAAATGAGGTATTATCGGCTATTGTACAAAAGTTGAAAAAAATATTTCTTAAAGATCTACTTGTAGTTTGTAAATGTATAGTTTTGTTTTCGCTAAGGTTGGCTTACCTGGAGTAGGACTTGTTACTTTTGGTTATACCAATCGACATGTCACTATTCAAATGTTTTAAACTGGCCTTGCTCCAAATACACTAAACTAAATATTGTTTCTAGTTTCTTTTAGGTTTGTTCTTTTACAATTTTTTTATTTTTTAGATTTGTTGGATTACACTAGGTTTCTTTTTATTTTGTTTTAATTCTTTTATTTATGATGGGGTTGTAATATGGTATGATATATATTGTTACGAAAGAAGAATTTATTCATTATAAGCTCTGAACAACAATACTCTCGCACAACAACAACAACATTAATAGTTTATTTTCTTACAATGATGGAAGAAAGAAACGCCCCATACAAACATTCGCATTTACGCATACAGATTAAATAAACACTCTTGTGTTAAATACACAGCCACATACATAAATACAAGCATAAACAAATAAACAGCCACACATACAAGTATAAAGAAATAAATAGCCACACATACAGAAAACAAGAGCAATAACCATCGAACCTGCCAGACCTGTCTGGAATAGAACATTCTGGTGCTTTTAAATCACCTATATAAGTGAAAATTAATACTGCCATACTAGGCAGTATTAATTTAAAAGTCAAAGAGTTAAGTTGTCGAATTTTAAGAGTGTTCAACAGTTTGCTGTATTTTTGAACAGTGGTGGTAAAGTGACTTACAGTAAAAGTAATAACAGTGTGTATTTATCTTGCAATTAAAAGAACCCAACGTAAAGTAAAACCGTAACAATTGGTGACAGAAGTGAAATTGTAAAATAAAATAACTTAAAAAAAAATAATAAACAACAATGAAATTTTAAGATCTTAAAGTGGAGCAGTTGAAAAAGGAGTTGAGTAAGCTGGATTTGCCTACAGCAGGTAACAAAACAGAACTGCAGAAGAGGCTCATAGATGAATTCAAGCGTCGTGGCATGGACATTGGCGCTTATGAGTTCGATGAAAAAGAGGTGGCAGAGGTATGTAGCCGTGAAACAACAACAGCAAGTAGCATGGACTTCAATACGATGTTTGCCGCTATGATGGAGAAAATGGGAGAAGTTCAGGAAGCTTCTAGAGCAAACAGTGAAAAACTGTTAGCTGAAGTTCAGGAAGGTTCTAGAGCAAACAGCGAAAAACTGTTAGCTGAAGTAAGAGATGAAGTTCAGGAAGCTTCTAGAGCAAACAGCGAAAAACTGTTAGCTGAAGTAAGAGGTAAAGTACAGGAAGCCTCTAGGGCTAACAGTGAGAAACTTGAAAAAGTTAAGAGAAGCTACAGGAAATTTCTGAGACCTTCAATAAGCGAGTAGATGACGTAGAATTCAAGGTCAGCAAGTTCGATGAAAAACTATCTGGCCTGGAAAGAAAAGTGAATCTTTTAGAAACTAGTGGCGTCGAAGTACAGGTGAAGGATGTCGATGTAAAGCTGCAGGAGCTTGGAAACAAAATTATGAGTCTGGAAATAAGAGAAGGTCCAGTACGGGTAGTGACTGAAAACACAAATAGGATAAAAGCTCCCAGTTTCGACGACACCGTACCCTACAACGTCTTCAAATTTCAGTTCGAGACAGTGGCCAGTAAAAATCTATGGAGCAATGAAGAAAAAGCGATTGAGCTGATTCTGGCACTTAAAGGATCTGCAGCAGAAGTCCTCGAAAGCCTACCAACTAGCTGCAGAAATAATTATGAAGACATAATGGTGGCGTTACAGCGCAAATATGGCAGCGATCATAAAAAGGAGCTGTATAGAATGGAGCTACGTGACAGGGTGCAGAGAGCAAATGAGACGCTTCAGGATTTCGCCATGGAGATATAGCGCTTGGTGCAGCTAATATACCCTGGGGAAAACCATCCACTGCTAGAACAGTTCAAAGTGGAGGCATTTGTAAATGGTATCCGCGTCTCTGACGTAAAATATGCGATGTGCGCTGAGCCGAAGTCGTCGTTTCCGGAGACAGTCGCCTATGCGCTGACGCAAGAAAGAGCAAAAGTCATTTCGAGGCCGCAGTCATACAAAGTGCGAAAAGTTGAAGTTGCTGCTGAGCATGAAAAAAACACAAGGGGCGAGCTTAAGCAATTACTAGAATCGCTAAAGGAAGTATTGAAAGAACTCCAATGCAGAAGAAAAGCTCAGTGCTTCAACTGAGGAAAAGTTGGCCATCTTCAGGTAGATTGCAAGTCCCCAAGAAAGACTGGATTTGCTTCGCCTAGGAACGAAACGGCATACAGTAGATGTTTCAATTGCGGGAAAGTGGGCCATTTACAGCGATACTGCAAGGCACCAAAAAGAGTAATGAGATCTGCTTCGCCACCAGAGAATGAGAAGGTTGTGAGCAAGCCATTACAGGAGCCACCGTTGGAAGTAAAAAGTGCTAGCATCATGGATAATGGGCCAAAATCCGAAATTGTGGGACCATTCATTTCCATCTCGGTCATGCAGCAGGAAAACAAGAATCTGACTGCACCGGGTTACATCAACGGTAAAAAGCATTTTCTGACGATAGACACAGGAGCGTCGCAATCAATAATCAGGCGCGACTTGGTAAAAGGAGAAATGGAGCCGCTAAGTCATGTCAGACTGCGTACTGCCACTGGAGAATTTGCAACGGTCTACGGCAAGATAAAACTCAGGGTATCCATCGGCAGGCTAAGTGTGGAGCACGTATTTATTGTGGCTGATATTTTGGATGAAGTAATTATCGGAGTCGACTTTATGATTTATAATGGAATCGATTTGCGTATGAGTCAGCAAATTATGATTTGGAGAAATGTGAAGATACCACTTAAAATCGGGTATAAGAGAAAGGCTCCACCAAAATGCCTCAACTGCAGTAAAGAGGGACATTTAGCGCGTAACTGCAGGGCGCCGAGGAAAATAAAAGAAATACGCCATCAGAAAAGCAGAAATAGTACGAAGGACGAGAAACGACACCACATCGTAAATGTGCGACGTGTATACATAGATACGAGTAAAGAATGTAGTAAGGCGCAGAAGGGTGACCACAAGTTGTCAACAGGTCTGCTGGAAAAAGTGGACAGAGAAATATCTCCCCAGAGACGAAACCAAGTACGGAAGCTCCATGAATTTGTGCGTAAGAGGATTGAGTCCATAAGTGATAAAATGAAGGCCAAGTTTGAACGTACTGCAAACTCCGAGGGATTTAAAGAGGGACCGATGATTAACCCACAACAGAAGAAAGTTCACTGGGATGGAACTTATGAAGTAATAAAGCAGCTAAAGGACGTAGTTTACAGAATACAGAAATTTCAGAGCTCAAGATCAAAAAAGTGCACTTGGAGCGGCTAGCCAACTATGGAAAAGGTACATCTGTGTCTGTTCGGGACGAACAGGTTTGAGAAGGGGGTACTGTTACGAAAGAAGAATTTATTCATTATAAGCTCTGAACAACAATACTCTCGAACAACAACAACAACATTGTTGGTTTATTTTCTTACAATGATGGAAGAAAGAAACGCCCCATACAAACAGTCGCATTTACGCATACAGATTAAATAAACACTCTTCTGTTAAATACACAGCCACATACATAAATACAAGCATAAACAAATAAACAGCCACACATACATAAAGAAATAAATAGCCACACATACAGAAAACAAGAGCAATAACAATCGAACCTGCCAGACCTGTCTGGAATAGAACATTCTGGTGCTTTTAAATCACCTATATAAGTGAATCGTGCTGGCGAGTAGTATGTCAGTATTAATTTAAAAGTCAAAGAGTTAAGTTGTCGAATTTTAAGAGTGTTCAACAGTTTGCTGTATTTTTGAACAGTGGTGTTAAATAAATAAAGTGACTTACAGTAAAAGTAATAACAGTGTGTATTTATTTTGCAATTAAAAGAACCCAACGTAAAGTAAAAACGTAACAATATTATAAACTTAGAAAATAGTTATGGGCTTTAATGATATAATTATGTGTGCGTATATTAGATAAATCTATGGGTAAGTAAACTCTTAATCCCAAATAAGTATACTAGTAATTTTTCCAGTAATTCTAATATGTTTCTTTTTTTATGATTAATAAATATGTAATCTTCTATGTAATCAGGTAAAATTAGCAAATTTTGTTTCAGGTAAGTAAAATCTTAAATTCGGTTTAACTCATTTATAAAATTTAGTTTCAGCAAGTAAAATTGTCAATCTTAGTTTTTTTTGACTCTTTATTAAATTTTTATATTTCAGGTAAACGCACAACCTAACAGGTTACGAAATTGTTATTTGTTTTCAGACGTCAAATTTCTCACTTTTCGGTTTTTGAACTTGGAAAATAAACTAATATTTGTAGAAAAGGTTAGTTTTGAATTTGGAATTAAATTTGTTTTCAGAAAGATGATTTATTGAAAATTAATTTCTGAATTTCGAAATGTACTCTGGGGCCTTACTGTGTAATTCGATACGAAAATGAAAATCTTTCGAACAAAATTTCCGATACGAAATTAAAATGGTACCGGCTTACATTTTCGAACGGTTAGCAGTGTTGTATTAGTTAGTATATGAAGAAAATACTTTATTCACTTGGAAGCACTTGTTCTTAAATGTCAAAAGTGATAACAAAATTTAAAAAAATTGGCTGCACTCTTTTTTACATGTCAGAATTAAAAAAATATTAACGAAAAAAAAAAGCGGTTGAGTGAAAGAAATTTATATCCAAATATATATTATCCAAATGGATGGTGTTTTTTTGTGGATAGATAATTTGAGCGACGATGCCGTACCAGAAAGAGTTCAAAGAAAATTGGTAAGGGACAATTCTGATATAATGGCTTTAAATGAAAAAAAGTAAGTAAATACTGTAAAACCTTGTCAAAAATTTATATTCAAAACTATTTCATTTGCTTCAGTTTTATCAAAAATTTTAGACTCAGCAAAGATGCATTCATGTACGTATTTAATGCTGTAAAGGATAATTTGAAATCTACTCAAAGGTTTACAGCCATCCCGCCTTTGCTAAAATTAGCCGCAACGCTTAAATTTTTAGGACTATCAACACCAAATTGGTCAGGATCGCCTCTTGGGAATTTCGCAGCAATCAATTTCTAGTTGTATTGCAGAGGTTTGTCAAGCAACTGAGGATATTCTGTGCCCCAAACACATCGTTTTTGAAATGTCAGATGAAAAAAAGAGAGAAGCAAAAATGTATTTTTATAATAAATGTGGAATACCTGATATAATTGGCGCAGTGGATGGTACGCACATTCAAGTCATTAAACTGATTTGTATTTAGGAAGAAGATTGAAACACAGCATTAATGCAATGGTGGTAAGTTTTAACGTCTGAATATTTATTACAAGTCACTAAGTTATTATAAACTATTATAATTCATTTAGATTTGTGACCACCAAATGTATATAAGGTCTGTCAATGGTCGTTTTGGGGGAGCAAATCACGATTCCCATATTTGGAATTTATCTAATGAAAGACAGTTCTTAAAGGAAGCTTATCAACGTGGGGATACAGAAAGTAGAGTTCTTGGTAAGACCGAGTACATATTTTATTATTGTAAAAATTATACGTTTTACCTCAACTTATGATTTCAGGAGACTCAGGATACCCCCTCGAGCCATGGATTTTAACACCTTATAGAAATGTATCGGAAAATTCTGGAGAGTTAGTATTCAATGATCAACACTCAAAGGGCAGATCAATAATTGAAAGGACTTTTGGAATATTAAAAGGGAGATTTCGATGTCTGTTAGCAGCAAGAGAACTACATTATGCCCCAGGGAAAGCCGTACAAATTCTTAACGTATGCTGCGCACTGCATAATATCTGTTTGGATTTTAAAGTGGAGAATCCAATATTTGAATATGATCATGAATTCATATGATCAAGGTAATTCATTTTACAAAACATTAAACAAAAAAGATTTTGAGTTCATTAAAACATATTTTTTTTAGCAATATCGCTGAATTTCAATCCAACGATTTTTCATTTTCATTTTTTGCAGTTTTCTTTTGATGTGGTTGTGGAACAGGTTGCATATTTTTCACATTCCAATTGAAACATTTTTTGTTTTAGTTCCAATTGGGCCAATTTTCTTTTATTTTTTTCAAGCTCGATTTTCTTTTTGAATTAAAATTTTTGAATTTGGAGTTCTAGACTTCGTTCTTCTATTTCACATTTACGCTTTGAATACCTTTTTATGTCAAATATATTGTCTTTTAATGCTTTTAGTAATTTTTTGTGGTTTTTTTGATTTTCATCAATTTTAATTAAACATTTTAAAGAATTTTCTTGGAAAGATATTTGATTTTCAACTTGTTTGCTTAACAAGCTGTCAGTATTAAGCGCACTTCTCTTCCGAATGGACCTATAGGAGTATTTATATTTAAATTTTCATTATTTTGTTCCTGAGGATGTAAAATTGATTGGTCTATAATTTCAAAATTGTTTTCCAAATCTTCTTCAGCTATATTTATAGATGATGTTGTTGGCTCTTCGTTTAAAGAGCCAAATTCTTTTCCTCCACTTATGCCATGAATAGATGTGTTTAACGAGAGGAGTTCGTAGACCTGTTCCTCTAGTGGGGTAAGAGCACAATAATTACTAGGTCCTCCACCGGTGCCTGAAATTCCCATTTTGTTGCGCTTGCACTTTACTTTAATGTGGTTTTTATAATCGGCCCATACTTTCTTCCAGCCGTTACTATCACGTGTGGGCAAACATGCAGAATTTAATTCCAAAGTTAATCTTTCCCATAAGTGCCGTGATTTGCTTTTTGTTTCCGAAGAATTTATGTATCCCTTGGCCAAGTCGGGATTTTGCACCATAAACTCTACCAAAATTTCAAATTGTTTGGATTTTGTGTTACAGTTTTTCTTTTGTACACTCCTAAAATTTAAATGAAACATAACATCACTTTATATATAACACAACTTCACTTTAAACATAACAAAAATTTATTTTTTTCCGTAAAAATTATAAAATTACTTACATTTTTTTCTCTTCCGATAACAAAATGTCTTTCGAATGAAATACGAACAGTTTTAACGTCTTTGACACTCATTTTCGTATTACAGAGTTGCATATCCGAAAGTAGTATTTTTGAATACGAAAAGGGAAAAAAAGTGCACTCATATTCGTAAATTAATTTACGTAAATAGGATTACACAGTACAATATATTCGAATTCGTACAAATTTTTATTCTAATCGAATTACACAATAACCCCCCTGGATTTAAAAAAAAAAACAATTTTTAAATTTGAAAAACGCTTTTCGGTTTTAAGAAAAAATCTTAATAGTTCGATAATTGATTTTGAGTATGGAAAATAAATTAGTTTATTTTGAATTCTGAAACCGAATTTGTATCCTGGAAATTAATTTCTGTACTTTTAAACTTAACTTGGAATTCGGAACATTAGTTTCGAAATAAATTTGTGTTTTAAAAACAAGTTTTGATTTGAGGAATACTTGAATTTTGAAAATTATTTGCTATTTTTTTTTTAAATTAGTTTCAAATTTGAAAAACAAATGGGTACTTTGAAAAATTAATTTCAAATATCGAAAAGCAAATTTTGTATTTTGAAAACGAGTGTTAATTTCGAGAATCTAATTATTATATAAATCGCACCTGTTCAGCTAAAGGGCGGTAACTCAAAAATTTCAATTTTTCAGTAGAGGCAAAAAACTGTTTATGATAATATGAAAGGAATATTTAAAAAAAAATTATGCCCTCGTAAAAATAAAATGTTAACTTTAATATAAAACTCGGTTTTAAATTGTTTTGTTAAATATTTACAGAAAAATAACACATTTTCGAGTTACTTCCGTCTTCTTGAAAAAAAGTAGTGGCATTATTTCGACTTGTGCCAGTTTAACTGAAAATATCGGTGGTGATAATAATACAATCATAAAATCCAAAATATTAATTTTTTTGTTGCTATAAGAATATTTTTTATTTTGATTATAATAGAAACATAAAGCAGCGGTGAAATTTATTCAATTTAGTTATCTATTAGGTATTTATAATGCGTATTGTAGTAATTCTTTGGAATAATGTTCTTATTAACTAGGTCGCTTATATCTCTTTTTTTAATAGCTGATAAAGGCAACATATCCATATACGCAGGAAGTAATCTGAAATAAATATAAATGTAAAGTGTTTTAAAGACCAAGGACATACTAAGAAATTAGAACTTAATTGTGACTATTCCAATACGTAGTTGGTTTTAAGTTGTTTTTATCAACACATACTTAAATAAAGTCTGTGTCCTTATACGAAGTTTTGTAGAGATACGAGTCGGTATTTCCATTTTCTACACGTACAGTGATAAGTAATCAAAACAAGGTTGCTAGATAATAAAATATTTTACAATTTCATTATAATTTTACCTTGGTTCATTTCACTACGACAACTCAAAATACTTTTATCCTGTTTATTACTTTTATAAAATGAATAAGGCCACAATTCGAAATAATTCCCTTTAGTTGAAAAACTTAGATAAAAATTTTTGAAACATGTAAGTACAACTAAAAATATATCTGTTTTGTTGATACAAAAGTAAGTACTTGGAGACATGGTGAGCGACATAACGGTTTTTTTAAAGAAAGTGTAGACACAAGAATGGGAAAAATTTAATAATAATAAAAAAATAATAATAATAAAAATTATATAGCTCTTTTTAACAAAAAGTGAAAAATTGAAAATTTTGAGTTGCCGCCCTTTAGCTGAACAGGTGCGAAATTATAAAGAAAACCTCGGCATTTTGAAAACAAATAGTTTCGAATTTGAAAAATTAACTGAAGTTTTTGAAAATGATTTTTGGGTGTTGAAACTGATTGTCAAATCTCAAAATTGGCGAATTTTGAAAAGAATTTGAATTTTTAATATGAGAATCTAGTTGCTTTTAGACCGAACAAATTTAAGTTTTTTTATAAAAGCCATAATTTCGATATTTTGAAATTGGAATCTAGTTATTTTTTAGCTGAAATAGTTTTAAATTTAATAAAAATAATTTTGAAAACTGTAAAAAGATTTTAACCGAAAATTTTGGGCTATTGCTTGCTGCAAATCGAGCTATGCTATGTTAAGCATAAATCGGGATTGCCGCCGCTTTTTACCCAGTTCACCAGTAAACCCTTAGATTTAGGTCCTCCCTGCCTTGAAGGTTTCACTGGATTCCTGGAAAGACTGCTTTGGCGTGTATGCCCTGTGCATACGTGAAAAACTGAACTGGAAGTTTTCTTTTTTAGGCAAAGAAAGACTAACAAAAGAAGCTTTTATAAACATGAAATGAAAATTTTACTTTTAAATATTTTTCTTTGCGATATTTACACTTTTGGGTACGCCTGTCAGTTCACTAACGAGTTTTAACTACCCGATTCTAACAACTTATCTATGCAATCTAACTACCGATACTTATCTTAATTATGCTGGTACTATTGATGATGCTGTAGATGATTGTTTCTTTTACAGTTTAATCTACATTGGTGATCAGAGACTGACAAAAAGTACTTACAAAATAAATGTAGTCAAGTATTTACACATATTTGTGGGTATTAGTTATAACTATATTTATAACACAGAAAATACCTACACATATAAATTTGCAGTGAAATAAGTATGGGTGTACTCAATACTTATAGCAAACATTATTTATACACAACGAACTTAAAAATGTATAAATAATGCATGTATGAGTACAACTGATTGTAGGTAAATAATATGATGGGTATCTGTCATACCCATACTTATAACTACCTAATACTTACGAGTATGGAAAAGTACTTATAATACTCTAAATATACTTATAAGTAAAACAACTCCTTTTAGGAATTGTGTGTAAAAAGGTGGATGTATTGGAGTATTAGAGTATTTACATACTTGTACTTGTTCCTACTCTGTATTTACAAGTATGGGTATAGCCAATACTTTATCCAACTTTTACTTGTACTTTAAGTTGTATTGCGAAAAATAATGAATAAGTATGCGAACACTTATTCTCTGCCTATACTTGTAGTTATTTAAATTGAAATTGATATGAGTATGTGTGTATGATATGTTGTTTGAGCTGTAGCTAAACACATTTATACATGTTTCGCCTCAAATACTTAATAAGTACTAAAAATTATACTTTTGTCATTCTCTGGTGGTGATCTAAGCTGGTGATGATAATGAAGCTGTTGATGAATATGATGATGACGTTGTTGTTGGCTATTGATGTTTGATGCTATTGAGGATTAAAGATGCTTTTGATGATTCAAACTACGGTGGTTGTTGCAATTATGATGTTGTTGTCGGTTTTGGCGCTATTGATGATTATGTTGAAAATTATGATGGTTTTGGTGGTCAAAGCTACTGTAGTTGTTACAAGTAGGATGTTGTTGTTGCAGTTTGGCTGTTTTTTCCAAGTTTCTCTGCCGAACCAGACGGACTATGCATAAACCGACCTGGTTTTACCCTAGAATATTTGTTCCTCCCATTGAACTAAACCTTTTTTAGTTTTTCCGGAATCACACTAAATCCACTCCGTGTTTTCTAGATTTTCACCGCTTTTTCTTATTTTAGACTCTCTTTTCTTCTTCTAAGTCCCGAAAACATTCCCCTCAGTTAGCACTTTTCTTTTAGTTATTTAATTTCATCTGCTTAACTCTTATTTTGTCAGATTATGTTTATTCCCGTCCACACGTCTGAGCAGCTGCACGTTTGTCACTTTTATGTCAAATTTTGACAGCTTTTTTGGTAAGGTCAGGAACCAGTGTCGCATTTCGATAGTAGTATATCGTTGCCATACTTCCACTTTATTTTAACTACCGAGACCGTGTTCACACGGGTGCCCAGTACAGGACGTACACACGGGCTTTCTCAGTTCAAGTTTTGACAGTGGGCACCATACACTTGCAAGGGATGTGGTCTCAAAGTTGTGTACTTCGCCCCTGTAAATTCTTTTAAAGTTTGGTATTTCTTCAATTTTTGTTTGCTTTGTAAAAATTATACATGGTCTTAAAGGTCTAATTAATACCTATAATAGCCCGTTCAGGCTGCCACGAAATTAAGTAATTTCAAGCTGAAATTATGAACGAAATCTAGTGGTCATAGTGGGATATTTTACATTTGAGTTAATTTCGCCAACAGCTGATCATGTTTAATTACATTTGTATGATTTTTTGCAAAAAGCTCTGGTACAACACTTTCATATTAATTTAAAAAATACGCAAATATTAAAAAAACACTACAACAAAATTTGTGTATAATTATGTGTATGTTTCCATTATTTCATTTGGTTTTGAAATTTTATTTCAACTTTATTACGAAAATTCACGTTCTGTGAGGAAAGTGTTTCACTTCGCTCAACTTATGGTCAACATAATCGGCCTACTACACACCATCATCCATTTTGAGACCTAGCACGCTGTGAAGAAAATATAGCGGCTGAGAGTGTAGTCGATTCGGTGCCGTTCGGAGCAACTCGGACTGACGTATGGATCGACTTGGCGCATACAAAATACAGCTTATGCAACAACTGAAGCCGCTCGACCTTCACATAAAGCGGCATCTCTTCACTTAAGTTCCAAGAAGTTCCGACGTTTTCGAGGCAAATTTTGTTTAGCGATGAGGCCCATTTCTGGCTCAATGGGTATGTAAACAAACAAAATTGCCGCATTTGGGACGAAGAGAAATCTGAAGAGTTTCAAGAGCTGCCACTTCATCCAGAAAAAACAACGGTTTGGTGTGGTTTGTGATACATATTTCTTTAAAAATGATGCCGGTGCGAACGTAACCGTCAATGGCGACCGTTATTGTGCCATGATAACCGACTATTTGATGCCTATAATTAAAACTCGTGATCTCGGCGACATTTGGTTTCAGCAAGACGGCGCGACGCCACTTCCCACACAACGCATCAATCAATGAATTTATTGACAGAACATTTCTGTGAGCACATAATTTCACGTTTTGGGACGGTCGATTGGCCACCAAGATCGTGTGATATCACACCGTTAGATTTTTGCTGTGGGGATATGTAAAGTCTAAAATTTATGCGGACAAACTAGCTTCGATTCAGGCCTTGGAGGAAAACATCACGCGTGTCAGTCGCCAGTTACCAGTCGAAATGACCGAACGATTCATCGAAAATTGGACTCAACGGATGGACCACCTGCGTTGTGCAACTGCCAACATTTGATAGACATAATCTTCAAAAAATAAATGCCAAAGAATATTATTTCAAATGATAATAAACATTCTCCATTAGATTTGAATTTTCTGTGTTTTTTTCTTTAAAAAAGTAGGGAACCTCGAAATGGATCACGCGTTAGTATTTGATTTACTAATAATAATTTTAGTTATTCTAGTCTACACTTTTGGTTCTTTTCTGAAGTAAATTATAATAAATTGTGAACGTTATTAGATTTATTTTCTCATCAAATGAATGGCAAATATAAATATGTAGACTCCTCTTTGACAACGTCGACAAAGAGTCACCAAGATACACATTTGACAAAAGCGGTGACTTGGAGACACTTGTTCCCAGGTTTCCTTTAGGGTAATTACAAAATGTAGATGTAATTTAAATATTTTTAATTTTAAGCTTTAGGTCGTTAATTATTTTTATTTTCAATATTTCGCTACTCCATTGTGTAGCATCAGCAGGAATATTAATTCGCAAAAAACAGCAGTACTAAATTCAGAAAACAATTATAAACGTCGCTACATATTAGAAATGTTACAAATTATTAATACCCAGACAATTAATTTTAAGGCAGACACAGATAATGTAGCTCAGATTTACAGACTTTAATATATAAGAAATAATTTAATAATTGTTTGTACTTGTTTAAAAATTTTTTTATAGATACGAAGAGTGCTGATGACGGACGTAGCTGTCTAAAAAATGCATTCCACTCTGCTGGTCTCTAATTTTTCTTTATCTCTTTATAATTAAGAACTTGAGCCTAAATAATTTATTTATTTATATATACATACATATATATTTTTACTTTTAGATACATACATACATACATACATACATACATACATACAGTGTAGTAATATATTTTTAAGGGAACGGACTGCTCCCCACCCCAGCAATTGGCTACTCTACAACGACCACAATGGGTTGCAGTGAAGTCGTCACAATGTGCTGCACCACCATCTATGCAATGAGCTGCTCCATAATAACAATGGGCCTAAACACAATTTGCTGTTCCGCAGTCACTACATTAGGCTCCAACCTAACACCATATCAATTTGTTGCTCCACAGCCAACAAAATTAGCTGTTCCTCAACAATAACAATATGCTTCACTACCACCTCTCCCCCACAATTGAAATCGACACCAACAGCAGCCGCACCATCACAATGGAACTATTTACCAACAGCATCCGGTCCACCACAATGGAACTCTCCACCAACAGCAGCTGCTCCGCCAGAATGAAACTCTCGACCAACAGGAACCGCTCCACCTGTACAGCATTATCTATATATATATATATATATATATATATATATATATATATATATATATATATATATATATATATATATATATATATATATATATATATATATATATATATATATATATATATATATATATATATATATATATATATATATATATGTATATATATATATATATATATATATATATATAATATATATATAAATATATATTAAAAAAATGTGCCCTTTAACTGTTCCTGTTTACCAGTAGGTACCCTGTAGGTCCATTGGCTACCTCTATTAATACAAATCAAAACAGAAAAACCCTCCCAACCTATATATATATATATATATACTACAGCATTATCTATCTATATATGTATATGTATATGTATATATATATATATATTATAATATATATATATATATATATATATATATATATATATATATATAAGCCTTAAAAAATGTGCCCTTTAACTGTTCCTATTTACTAGTGGGTACCCTGTAGGTCCATTGGCTACCTCTATGTGTATTGCTTTCTGTGAAGGTCTTGAATACAAATCAAAACAGAAAAACCCTCCCAACCTAAAAACAAACAAAAATCGGATTCATATCTTATATGACACCAAAGACCCCCGTGGCAGAGCATGTGGTGGTTCAGCAATACTACTGTGTGGTTTTTGTGAAGATTACCTTCAAGCAACAAATATCTGTCTTGAAGAATTTCATCAAAGCTTAGTTATTTCTTCGATTTATTCACCTCCTAGATTTCAAATTTCGGAAAGTCAGTATAGCGACTTCTACAAATCACTAGGTCCCTGTTTCATAGCATCAGGCGACTACAACGCTAAACATACGTTTTGGGGATCACGCCTAATAACTCCAAAATTTCAAAAATGCGTCTGAATGTTATATCGAGTGGACAACCCACCTATTGGCCTACTGATCGACAAAAAATACCTGATGTTATTGATTTTGGCGTGTTTAAGGGTATTCCGAGAGAAATGATTAAAGCTGAAGCGTCGCTTGAATTATCCTCAGATCATTCACCCACTATCGTCTATATATGGGACAAACAAAACATCATATCACCAATGACTACCACAAGCATTAATTGGTTGAAATATAGAAAGTATCTTAGTACTCATTGTTCGGAAAACATCCCGCTAAGAACACCTGAAGGCATATAGCGGAGTCTTATTGATTTTGACCAAAACCTCAAATCAGCTGCGCAACATTCAACAATAATCCCACAACTAGCCAGATACAATCAAATTTATTCTGCAGATATCGAACGACTGTTGGCTGAAAAAAGAAAAATTCGTAGAGAATGGCAATCACTGAGATCTCCTCAACTCAAAAGCAGACTTAAAGAATGCACAAACCGGCTAAAAGAGATTATAGAATCTCGAAGAGTAGCATCCCTGAAAAACTATTTGGGAGTCCTAGACGCAACTCCTCACTCAGATTATTCATTATGGCATGCTTGTAGAAACCTTAAAAGGCCAGTCTTACGTAAGCCTCCCTTGCGAACTACATCTGGCAAGGAGTGATACCGAAAAAGCAATTTATTTGCTGGACATTTGAAAAGGGCTTTTACCCCAAATATATCAACTGATATAGTTGAGTTGCCAATTGTAGAGGCTAGTGCTGCAGTACCGATAAGATTTGAAATTGGTGATATTGAAAAGGCAATAACGGATTTAAACACCAAAAAAGCCCCTGGCGTTGATAAAACCAGTAACAAGATGTTATTTGAGTTGCCCCGTATAGCTCGCAGAATCGTTCTTTTTATTTGTAATGCCATTTTACGTCTTGAGTACTTCCCCACAGAGTGGAAGGTGTCCTTGGTTACCATGATTCCTAAACCAGGAAAAGACCACACAAAAATTGAATCATACAGACCTATAAGCCTTTTATCAAATATGTCAAAGCTGTTTGAGAGGATGTTAATAACTAAGCTTAACCCTATTCTAAGCGACAAAGGATGTATCCCAAACCATCAATTCGGATTCAGGAAAAAAACATAGTACGATCGAACAAACTCACAGGTTAGTCAATGTTATTAAGAAAACTTATGAAGAGAGAAAATACTGCTCTGCGCTTTTTATCTACGTTTCTCAAGCATTCGATAAGGTATGGCATGAAGGCCTAATATATAAGCTAAAATGGTTGAAGAAATGGAGAATAAAAGTTAATGAACAAAAATGTACTCACATAACATTCACCCTGCGTAGGAAATTTTGCCCCCTATTCGGATAAATAACCAAATGATACCTCAGCTTTTAGACGTCAAATATCTCGGCATACATCTTGACCGGCGCCTTACATGGAAACGTCAGATAGAAACAAAGTTAACACAAATGAAGTTGTAAGCAGTCCTACTAAACTAGCTTATTGGCAGAAATTCTAGTCTAGCTTTAGATTGCAAACTTTTATTATACAAGTCAATTCTAAAACCAATATGGTGTTATGGCATTCAATTATGCGACACTGCCTCAGCTAGAAACGTAGATAAAATTCAAAGGCGCCAAAATAAGATTCTTCGTATAATTACATCTGCTCATTGGTATATAAAAAACCCGAACATTCATAAAGATCTAAACGTGCCATCAGTTAAAGCAGAAATAGCGAAACTTGTCATAAAATATTTAAAGAAGCTTGAAACTCATCCGAATCCACTGGCCCGTAACATACTAAATGAACCTGGTTACATTCGACTAAGAAGGAGGGACACTGCTTGTCTCATCCGTACATCAGAGGGATAACACGCAAATTACAGTAACCGTGAAACATACATTTTTCTTTGTCCAACACTGGTTGGACTTAACAAGTATATTTCTATTTTTAGACTTAAGATATGAGTAATTATTGATAGTTCAATGATATTGAAGATACAATAAATAAAAATTGCGAAAAAAAATGTATAAAATGGCAATTTAATAGGTCAGGTTCTCTGAACTGACATTCGGGCGCAACTTTATACACCTGGCGCTGTGTTAATTTGTCTTAACTCGATGTCCACACGTGATAAATTTTCATCATAACTTGTAAGAGAACGTCGACAAAGCAACTATAATGCTAATAAATAAAACCTAAACGAGATGAATTTTCATCATGATATAAATTTGACATTTATCACGATATAAATTTATCAGGTGTGGACTTCTGTAAAGTCAAAAATAAAATACAATGCTTAAGAAAACAACATTTTAATGCAGATTAAACGAATGGCTGGCATGTAATATACCCAGTTTAAATCAAACAGACACTAAAAAGAAGTATACACGGCCTATAATTTCAACGAACTTTGAGGTACCATTCGCTCTATCAGAATTTAAAGCTTATTATATAACGGTGTTTGAGCACAAATTAAATTATTCTGATCACGATGTGGTTAAATGGGTCCAATATACTAGTCACAGTGGTCCTTGCCACATTATTATGTGTTAAAAAACTCATTTTGCATTGCTTGCTTTTGCATTCATATTTAATTGCGATTGATTCCTAAAAACATTAGCGGAGTTCAATGTTCGATGCAAATGGTCTTGCAAAAATGCAAGTGCAGAATATTATAGCTTTTTTGTGAAAAACAAAATACCGATTTTTGTTATTAAATTTGAAAGCAGACATTTCAAGTACAATTAAAATTACAGGTAATGTGTAATTGCATATTCTCAACTACACATTACAAGTAATTGTATTTTTAATCAGGGACTAAAGTCAATTACAACTAATGTAATTGAAAATTTTCATTTACGTGTAATTGTACTTGAAATCTTTCAATTGGTAATAGTAATTAGTAATATTGTTCAATTGAAAGTAATGAGTATTAATTCCTTTCAATTAAACAATATTCTATTATATTCCTTAAATTTTCCATTAAATGTAATTATAATTTATTTTTTTTTTTAATTACAATAACAAGTTACATGTAATGTGTAATTGAAAAAATCTCGATTACAATTAGTGGAATGTAATTGAAAAATTCCAATTACATATAATTGCGTAATTGCATGTGTAAATAATTACAAACTGTAATTGATATTCCACGTCTGTTTGAAAGATATAAAGTATTTGTACTTTCACAAAACCCTTTGCTTCAAAGATTGAATACCTCTATTGTTTTTACTCAAAAAATAAATAATAAAATGGTTTACTTTTATATTAAAACTAGCAATACGTGGTGCGCTTCACAACACCCACCCACCTATGCACATTAGTATGAGGGTTACTTGTGCAAAGTTTCAAGACTCTACCTATTGTAGTTCTCCAGGCACACGAAAATAATTTTTCACTTGGTATAGGAGTTACAGCGTCCATTGCCCCAATCTAGTTTGCATTTTGGTAGACTATGCGCATTAGCATAGGGGTTACTCGTGAAAAGCTTCAAGGCTCTATCTATTACAGTTTTCTAGATACAGGATAATAATTTCTCACTATGAATATAATTACGCCCACCGTTCCAATTCAGTCTGTGTTTCTCTACACAATGTATCTTAATATGGGGGTTACTGATGCACAATTCCAAGACGCTACCTATTGCAGTTCTATAGATGCAGGATATTCCCGCATTACATTATGCAACTTTTGTCGCTGCAATCTTTCTCGTTTCTTCTTTAATGTTGCATTTGTGTTTATATCTTGCAATTTTTGTTGCAGAAACTTGTATGGATGTATAGTATACATTGTATACATTTGTTTACATTTTAAACTTCAAAATTAAAACTACGAATGAGAGTACAACTGGAATTTCAAGAGTACATGCATATGTGTACCCTCTTCAATTCCTCCCTCCCCTCTGGCCTACTAATGAGGAATTGCAGCGACAAAAGTTGTATAATATAACTCGGCACATAATAATTTTTTACTTTGTATGGGGTCACGATCACAATCACTGTCCCAATCCAGCCTAAGTATTAGCGTTGGTATGAGGGTTACTTTTACGTACTTTCAATAACGTACCTCTTATAGTACTCTATGTAAACGTTAATTTTTTACTTTGTATAGGAGGTACCACGCCCGCTGTCTCAATTTATTCTGTGTGTTGGTAGATTATACGCATTTGCATAGGGGTTACTCTTGCAAAGTTTAAAGACGCTATCCATTGTAGTTCGCCAGGAAGACACTATCTATTGTAGTTCGCGAGGAATAGTGCGGGGGTACCACCCACACTATTCCAATTTAGTTTGTGTTTAGCTAAACCATGTACGTTAATATGATGGTTACTGGTGCAAAATTCCAAGGCTACTTAATTCAGTTCTCTAGTTACAGGATATATTTTTTTAATTTGTATACGAGGTAAGGAATAGAAAACTTTACTGGTTAATTGGTCCAAAATCTCAACATAATAATAATAATTGAAAACAAGTTAAATCTTAAGAAAGCGATTTTAAAACCTCTGCACGCAGAAAAAACAGTGTCTAAATTCATAATAAAATAGAGCAAATTTTATAAGATATCTCTAATTATTTTTTTTTCAAGAAGAAAGTCTTAATGTTTTAGTGAGGAAAAATTTTTTGCAAAAATCAAGAAGGAAACTCAATATTTTTATTAGGTATTCTTCTTGTTTTTTCAGAAAGGTTTTCTTCTTGATTTTATTAGGCTATCTTATTATTTATTTTTTTAAATAAAAAAATGAAAAAAGAATAAAAATTTTCGCTTTCTTATATAAGTATGTATGTTGTTTATTAAGCTTTTTTGACATCTTCTTTAAATTTTTCAGATGTAACTTAGGGCTTGGGAATTCATGTGACATCTTCAATAAATGAAAAATTTTATACCGAAAAACTATTTTATATTTTTACAAAATTATATTATTTATTTCTTATAACGCATAATTCCTTTTTGAAATTTATCATTATATAGTAATCCAAACAGATTACTATTGGAAAGCATATCCATATAGCATATAGCTATTTCACTGGTGCTTACCCAGATCGTCTGTGGACTTTTTTAAATTTTCTGAATAAAAACCCAGATTCTTATGCTCAAAATTTAATAAACCAAATGAGAAGTTTATTAAATCTAGAAATCAAGAAAAAATCCAAAATTTCTAAACAAAAAACATAGTAACCATTTTAAATTTAAAAAATTAAAAAAAAAATAAAAAACATTACTTTTCTTTTTCTTTCTATTTTCTACATTATGGGTTTCCATTGGATACCATTCATAATGTATCAAAAAGAGTTTCTGAAAAACAAAAATAAAAATTGAAAAAATTAAAAAATACGAAAATCGTATTTATGTACCGTGCGCATGCTATTACTTTTAAAAAATAATGATATTATACAGCAAAGGTATATTTTGTGTATTATGTTTTAAGAAGAAAGTCTCTATGTTGATTTATGAATATGAAATGACAAGCAAACTATTATAATCAAGAAGGTATCCTTATTAAGAAAATTAAAAAGACGATATACACATGATCATATGGGAACCTAATGCAATCAATAATGAATACCTTTTCGAAAAAAATCAAGGTAAGCTAATGAAATCAATAAGAATCAAAAAGTTGTTCTTTATGGATTGTTTTTTGTGCCAAAAATGGGTAAAAAAATTTTGAATAAAAAGTTTTCTTATTGATTAATAGGGTTTTCTTCTTGACAAAATTAAAAAGATTTACCATAATAATAAGGAATGCATTTGGAAATATCTTCCTTTGTTTCTGCTGGGACATCCCTTATGGTATTCAATTATGGGGAACTGCAAATCGATCGAATAGTGAGATAATTCAACGATATCAATCCAATTACAATCTCCATGGTATATAACTAACGAAGCAATTCATAATGACCTTAAAAGAAGCAATTAATTCATATAGTGATAGCTACACGAATTAACTTTATTACACAACACTGATGAAATAAAGAGACTCAAAAGATATCATATTTTAGATCTTCCATTCAGGAAATAAAAAAATAAAAATTAAATTTTCCCAATTTTTCTTTAATAATATCACATAATTTGTAATTTAATTTATTCTTTCTTAGAGAGAATAATTTATTCTTTCTTAGAGAGAATAAGCTTCACTTAAAACTTCATTTGTATGCAAATTATTGATTTTTGTTATTATTATTGTTATTTTATTATATTCCTTTTATTTCAATTAAATCCAACACTTAAATTAAATTTTGTTTTTTATTTTTTTTAATTATTTCTTGTGAAAATAATATAATTTAATTTTTGTTAACCAGAACATATTTGTTCTATTTCTATAGTTGTTCTTTTGTCAACTTTTAATGTCAGTTTAATGTTTCAACAAATTTACTTATTATCTCATAAGTATTTTTTTTTTTTGGTTTAAATCTACTAATAAGTTTAAGTTATGTTAACGATATTTGGAACGAACAACAGACAACAAACTAGATATAATCAATTTTATTCTTTGAATGTCGAACGGCTCTTGAGTGAAGAATGAAGAATTCGCAGAAGGTGGCAATCACACAGATCTCCTCAACTTAAAAGCTGGCTAAAAGAAATCACAAAACGGCTAAGAGATTTAGTAGAATACCGTAAAACTACATCACTACAAATATACTTGGAAGGCCTTGACGCTAGCCAACAATCGGATTTTTCATTATCCCGTGCAACAAAAAACCTTGAAACACCTGTTATACATAAGCCTCGCTTGCGAACCTCGTGTGGAGTCAGGGCAAGAATTTATACTGAAAAAGTCAATTTATTTGCGAACCATTTGAAAAATGTATTTACAGCGAATATACCTACTGATATAGACGAGTTGCCACCCGTAGATGTTGAAGCACCAATTTCGCTCAGGATAATAAGCTTAATAAGCGAGATGCAATTGGCAATTGCCAGTTTAAACAATTGCCAGTCCAAATAAATCAGTAAAGTCCGAGTTAGTCTTACACACGTAGGGTTTCTTAGTATGTTTAGTACGACTTGAAAATTAAAGTTGTTAATTTTTTATGTCTTATGGGGCACCTTTTATTTTTAAAATTAAAGTCATATACGCGAAAATTGCATTATTATTGGAACACCCTTTAAATTTTAGTAATTGTTGTTATAGCGGCCATAGTAATACACTTTCTATAAAAATATCAGGAGCCTACCCATTGCGATTAAAAAAATAAGGTAATATTCGTGAAAACATGTCACTATTGGACACCCTTAAAATATTAGTTATTGTTATAGCGGCCGAAGTAACACATCTACTGTAAACATTTCAAGAGTCTACCTATTACGGTTTATAAAATAAGGCTGTTTACGTAAAAATCATATCACGGTCGGAACACCCTATAATTTAAATATTTTTTATAGCGACTATGGAAATTCCCTTTCTATAAATATATCAGGAGTCTACCTATTACGATTAAAAAATAAATAATGTCACTGTCAGAACACCTTTTAATTTTTAGTAATTGTCTCATCGGTCGCGGTAACACATCTTCTGTATAAAATTTTAAGCGTCTACCTATTACGGTTCAAAAAATAAGGCGTTATACATGAAAATCACTGCCGGTAAACCCTTTACTTTTTATTATTTTTATAGGAGTCATAGTAATACCATCTGTTAAAATTTCCAGAGTCTACCCATTATGGTTAAAATATTAGGCCACATTCATGCAAATCACTTCACTGTCGGAACACCCTTTAATTTTTACTCTTTGCTGTAGTGGCCATAGTAATACCCCTCCTTGTTTATAAAGCGAACTAAGTTTAAATTACTGTTTGTAAATCTTTAGTCTATACCTCCTACAGTTCAAGAAATTATCACCTCTCTATCCGAACACCCTATAAGTTTTAGTATTTGTTGCTATAGCAGCAATAGCTATACATCATCTGTGAAAATTTCAATAGTCTACTTTTACGGTTCCAGAGATAAAAGGCGCTGACAGACGGGCAGACGGACAGACATTGTAGCGAAAACAATAGGGTTACGTTTTTATCCTTTGGGTATGGAACCCTAAAAAGGCGTGAGGTTTTGACAAAACAAGCAATGAGATGTTAATGAAACTTCCCCAGGTAGCAGTTAAAATAATTATATTTATTTTTAATACGATTGTACGCCATAAATAAAAGGTTTGTCTTATTACTAGATACCTAAGCCAAGAAGAGATCACACAAAGGTAGAACTCTATATGCAAATAAATCTGTTGCGTTCGGCAAAGTTTGGAACGAAGGCCATCCCAATATTTATAAGACCATCTTCTTTATTTGGGATTGTGGTTGATAAAATGGAGAATAAATAATAATATTTATTCATTAATAAATTAATGAAAAAAATCTACTGACATAACATTCACATTGCGAAGAGACTCATGCCCTCATATTCGAATAAATAACCAATTATACATCTTGATCGACGCATAATCCGGAAAGGTCACAAAGAAGCAAATTTGAAATGAAGTTGAAAGCATTGCAAAAAATTGGCTTATTGGAAGAAACTCAACCCTAAGCTTAGATTGTAAACGTCTACTTTAAAATTCAATTCTTAAACCAATATGGTGCTATGACATTCAGTTATGGTGTTCTGCCTCAGCTTCAAACCTAGACAAAATTAAAATACGTCAAAATAAAATTTTACGAATGATTACAGTAGTAACCTGGTACATTAAAAACTCAAATATTCACAAAGATCTAAACGTACTACGAGTTAAAGCAGAAACAGCGAAACATGCGGCAACATATGTATGTACATACTTAAAAAAGCTTGAAGTACATCCAAATCTGTTGGCCCGTAACATCCTACATATATTATCTTGGTTACATTAGTTTAAAAAGAGGGACATTGCTTCTCTCGCCTAATCTTTAAAGGGATAACCCACAAATGATAACATCAACCGTGTACTGTAATATATTTTTGCCTAGCATTGGCTTGACTTAATTGAGTTTGTTTTAAATAAATTAATTAATTATTTAGGGTTCTTTTTGTTTAAATAGAAAATTAATTGAAACTACCTTGTAGATGGATACAAAGGTTGCTGACGACGGATGTAGCGATCCAGAAAATGCATAACATTCTGCTGGTATCTAATTTTTCTTTATCTCTTTATAATAAGGACCTTTAGCCTAAATAAATAATTAATTCATTTAAAAATGGTTCACATAAAATTTAAATTCACATAATTTTATTTTAGTTTTTTCTCTTATTTTAATTTTTCTTTCAGATTAAGTCTAAAATATGAGTACTTATTGTTAGTTCATAGACATTGAGGATACAATAAATAATATGAAAAAATAATGTAGGCTTTACGAATGAGGCCGACCGCCACCTCGGCCTTTTTATCCGCTACCATTACCACTGCTATTACGGCCAAATCCACAACCACAATCAAAAACACCAACTCTTTAAACCATACAAACACATTGAGCAAAAATGTCACCGAAAATCTGAAAAAAACAGAAAAATTAATTTAATTAATTTAAATAAAAGTGGTTAAGAAAAACGAGCTTTTTCTACCTTTAACATTTTCTAAAGTGTGACTTTTTAAATAGTTGTCTTTCGTAAAATAAAGGTCGTTTGCAAAAAGTCAATTTTTTAAGTTTTTTTTTTTTGCAAAAAACTTCCATGACTACTTGCTACTCGGTTCATTAAAGCAAACTCTACAAAATTTCAACTCCAACGCATAGTCACCTTAGGGGTATACGAGTATCATAACCAAACAGTCCTATTGAATTGAATTTTTAAATTGATTACAATGAACTAGTGTGGGTTTATACTCCATTCAATAGAACACTTTCTAATTTTCTGAGGCATTTAACTGCCTAAAGTGTGAAGTAATCAATAAAAAGATCTGTTTTCGTCTGTTTTCATTGTTTTCATTTGATACATCAGCGTATAATCAACATGTACGAATTTTATTAAGTATACGCACACAAGATATGTAGAATTTTTTATGCTAGCAACATAATGCAGGGAACAGAACTATCACGAGCGAAGAATTTTAGCCGCGAATATTAGTCGTCAAAAATAAAATTACTTTTGTATATGAAAATGCCCATGATTATGACTTCTATTTCTTAACCTAGCAACAGTTTGGTTTTAGTTGGTAAATAATGTTTTCTTACTTGTTTAATATTTATTT